>SJYC01068360.1:0-36067 GCA_006408675.1 Madoqua kirkii | reverse complement strand
ACTCGGGTGGGGGGGTGGGGCTCAAGAAAGCAAATAGAACAGGGTGGACAAAGAGTGGAATGATTAAGATTAATGGGGGCTCTAACTGGATCCATTTTGCCATGGCTCCCTGGCCCTCACAGGCTCTCAACAATCACATGAGATTTTAGGAATGCACCACACAGAATTGATTAGTGAAAGGATATACCACATAGAACTGATTTGTTAAATATCACCCCTCCCTTACCCTCTGCCTCCAACATACTCCCTAGAGTACTACAGGCAGGGAAGACCTAAACTATCAGGAGGAATCCCTAACACTTTTCCAGAGTAGAATTCGGCTAAGTCCAAAAAGGGTCCTTCTTTTAAGGGTTTTGGGAAACTAGACACTGCAATTTTATTAGTATCGGCGACGTTTGTTTGGAGCAAATTCAGCTCCAGGAGCTGCATGGTTGAATGCAGAAGGGGTTCCACCAATTGCCCCAATTCCTTCCATTGTAGCAGCTTGGCCAAAGAGTTCAGTTGTTGGTGGGGTCAATCCCAAGGTTCCATCTGGCATCATAGTGGCTGGTCCTGGAGGAACTGGGGTACTAGCTGGCACAGGAGCAGGGGGCATGGCGCCTCTGTTGTTTATGCCCAAAGCACCTCCCATAGCCATCTGACCCATCCGTATCTCTTGCTCTCTCGCATCAGGGAAGGTTCCCTTGAATCCTTCCTGCTGTCGTCGCATCATTTCTTCTTGTTGCCGCCGCATCTCTTCCTCACGGTGCCTTCGCTCCTCCTCCTGCCTGAGCTCCAGCTGCTTTCGTTTTTGCACTTCTTGATTGTGCAGCTCTTCCATCCTCCGAAGTTCTTCTTGGCGCCTCATCAAATCCTGCCTCATTAGCATGACCTGGTGCTCATGGCGAGCAGCCTCCACCTCCATCTCCAGCTTCTCACGAGCTTCCTTGATGTTTCGGTCCACTTGGTCCTGCTGCTGCTTTTCCATCTCAATAAGTGCCTTCCAGCGCATGGCATACTCATACTCAAAGGAGCCAGGCTGTGCAAATCTGGGTGGCTGTTCTCGCTCTTTGTGAAATTGCTGATTCTTTATAAGCAGCTTCTCTGGGAGTCCCTCTTCATCATCTAACTGGTCCATGGGCTTCACAGTCACAGGTCGAGGAAATGTGGTTAGCAGGAAGGAGCCTTCACTGCATCTGTCCAGAGCTTTTCGAGCAGCTGGCTTCCCTGAGAATTCAACAATGCCTTTTCCTGAGGGCCTGCCTCGATCATCCACAATGACTACAGCCCTCTCCACCTGGCCGAACACAGAAAAGGCCTCCTCCAGCAGTTCACTGGACACATACTGAGGAAGGTTTCGGACTGTAAGGGGTGCACTATGGCAGGCAAAGCGCACATGCAGCTGCTTTCCATGGAGTGGCATATTGTCCAGTTCTACTTTGGCAATCTCCGCTAGGGTTCGTGTTTCCAAGCGGATAAAGCCAAAGCCCTTGTCCTTATGAATGAAGACTTCGCCTGTCTTCCCATATTTCTCAGTTTCCTCATCTCCTCCTCAGTGATGTCAGGAGGAAGACTGCCCACAAAGAGCCGACTACGCTGGGTGAAGGTCTTCTCTCCTGGTTTCCTAAAATTCTTCAGGTCAACAGTCAAGCCTTCATTCTGGCTGCTGGCTTGCTGCCCATTTGCAGGCATTGGTGGAGGTGGCGGCTGCTGCTGTTGCTGCTGGTGGTGCTGCTGATGGTGATGTTGATGATGCTTCCTTGGAGTGTGGTTTTGCTTCTCCAAGTTAAAAGTTTTATTGCTCTGCATCTTTGTACCCCTCCACCGACTGTTTTCTGCTCAGAGTAACAGCGACGCTACACGGCCTTTACCATCCCGAGAAAAGAGCGCGCGACCGCCGGAAAACTAACCCTGATAGAAATTCTGAGGTCTAATATTTAGTAAAATATATTCAACAGAGAAACAAAAGTAAACCAAAAAACTGTGCTCAGCAAAACAAGAAGGCAGTATGAGCTTAACGTGGCTTTCAGTCACCTATTCCTGCCTTGACTGTATTTTCTTACCCCAAAGCAGAGGTCACAACCTGACTAGCGGTGCCTGTAACAGGTTAAAGATCGCCTGAATCACTGTCTAGACAGAACTAGGCATGGAGACCACACTTGTCAGCACTGTAAAATCCAACCACCCTGCAGCAACTCCCGGCGCAGAAGGCAGAACCCATGCTTGGAGAGGCTCAAGCTGTCTATATGCATCTCAAGGATGTTTACAGGCATCACGGGCTCAGTGGACATGAGTTTGAGCAAACCTCGGGAGACAGGGGAGGACAGAGAGGCCTGGTGGGCTGCAGGCCATGAGGTAGCAGAAAGTTGGACATGACTGAGCAACTGAACAACAAGGATCCACAGATAAAGGCTGGAAGAGTAGCCATCCTGCCAAGACTAAATCCAAGGCCTTTGCTTCAGATGCGGGGCCCCCCGAGAGAGTCCAGATCTGTGACAAGTCTGCACCTAGGTCCTACTGATGAAGACCACGGTACTCCTGGCACTGGCTCAGTGGAAGCCTCCTGTTCAGGGCCGCCTGCTCCACCAGCTTCCCCTCTCCGTGACCACCTGAGCTTCCCTCCTCTCCCCTGCGGCCACACCAGGTATCCATCCCAGACACACTCCTGCCACAGGGCTCCCGCATTCACCCTCTGCATTTAATGCTTCCTCCCGGGGTCCTGCCTGAAAACGAGGACTGTTTCCCACTGGAAGTGATGGTCCTGAGGGAGTGAAAATGAAGGATGCCTGGATGGACTGGCCGAGCAAGAGAAATATGGCCTGAGGCTACTTTATTATTTATTTTTGGCTGTGCTGGAGCTTCATTGCTGTTCTCCGGCTTCTCTCCAGTTGCGGTGAATGGGGGCTTCTCTCCAGTTGCAGCGAGTGGGGGCTTCTCTCCGGTTGCAGCGAGTGGGGGCGTCTCTCCGGTTGCAGCGAGTGGGGGCGTCTCTCCGGTTGCGGTGAGTAGGGGCTTCTCTCCGGTTGCGGTGAGTGGGGGCGTCTCTCCGGTTGCGGTGAGTGGGGGCATCTCTCCGGTTGCGGCGAGTGGGGGCTTCTCTCCGGTTGCGGCGAGTGGGGGCGTCTCTCCGGTTGCGGTGAGTGGGGGCGTCTCTCCGGTTGCGGTGAGTGGGGGCGTCTCTCCGGTTGCGGTGAGTGGGGGCTTCTCTCCGGTTGCGGCGAGTGGGGGCGTCTCTCCGGTTGCGGCGAGTGGGGGCGTCTCTCCGGTTGCGGTGAGTGGGGGCGTCTCTCCGGTTGCGGTGAGTGGGGGCGTCTCTCCGGTTGCGGTGAGTGGGGGCTTCTCTCCGGTTGCGGCGAGTGGGGGCGTCTCTCCGGTTGCGGTGAGTGGGGGCGTCTCTCCGGTTGCGGTGAGTGGGGGCTTCTCTCCGGTTGCGGTGAGTGGGGGCGTCTCTCCGGTTGCGGTGAGTGGGGGCGTCTCTCCGGTTGCGGCGAGTGGGGGCTTCTCTCCGGTTGCGGCGAGTGGGGGCGTCTCTCCGGTTGCGGTGAGTGGGGGCGTCTCTCCGGTTGCGGTGAGTGGGGGCTTCTCTCCGGTTGCGGTGAGTGGGGGCGTCTCTCCGGTTGCGGTGAGTGGGGGCGTCTCTCCGGTTGCGGCGAGTGGGGGCTTCTCTCCGGTTGCGGCGAGTGGGGGCGTCTCTCCGGTTGCGGTGAGTGGGGGCGTCTCTCCGGTTGCGGTGAGTGGGGGCTTCTCTCCGGTTGCGGTGAGTGGGGGCGTCTCTCCGGTTGCGGTGAGTGGGGGCGTCTCTCCGGTTGCGGTGAGTGGGGGCTTCTCTCCGGTTGCGGCGAGTGGGGGCTTCTCTCCGGTTGCGGCGAGTGGGGGCGTCTCTCCGGTTGCGGTGAGTGGGGGCGTCTCTCCGGTTGCGGTGAGTGGGGGCTTCTCTCCGGTTGCGGTGAGTGGGGGCTTCTCTCCGGTTGCAGTGAGTGGGGGCTTCTCTCCGGTTGCAGCGAGTGGGGGCGTCTCTCCGGTTGCGGTGAGTGGGGGCGTCTCTCCAGTTTCAGTGAGTGGGGGCGTCTCTCTAGTTGCAGTGTGTGGGGGCTTCTCTCCAGGTGCAGTGAGTGGGGGTGTCTCTCCAGTTGCAGTGAGTGGGGGCTTCTCTCTAGTTGCGGTAAGTGAAGGTGTCTCTCTAGTTGCAGTGAGTGGGGGCGTCTCTCTAGTTGCGGTGAATGGGGGCATCTCTCCAGTTGCCGTGAGTGGGGGCGTCTCTCCAGTTGCAGTGGGTGGGGGCGTCTCTCTAGTTGCAGTGAGTGGGGGCTTCTCTCTAGTTGCGGTGAGTGAAGGTGTCTCTCTAGTTGCGGTGAGGGGGGCATCTCTCTAGTTGCGGTGAGTGGGGGCATCTCTCTAGTTGCGGTGAGTGGGGGCTACTTTAGTTGCGGTGTGCTGGCCTCTCTTTGTGGCGGCCTCTGTTTTTGCAGAGCACAAGCTCTCGAGTTTCAGGACTCAGCAGTTGCAGCTCCCGGGCTCTAGAGCACAGGCTCAATAGTTTGGCACATGGGCTTAGCTGCCCTGAGGCGTATGGGATCCTCCTGGACCAGGGATAGAACCCATTTCCCTTGCACTAGCAGGCAGATTCTTTACCACTGAGCCACCAGGGAAGCCCCCAGAGGTTGATTTAACCTGAGAGTTAAGGAGAACTCGTTTTGGAAGGATATTTGCAATAAAGGTGGGCTGCAGCGAGGAAAGGAGACTTAGAACATAAGATGGGGAGTAGTTAGTACATCCCGGTTTTCCTGAGCATCTGTCCAGCCCACTGCAACTCATTCAGTCAATTCACAGATGGTTACTGGGTACCTAATAGGTGCCAGGCACTGGTGTGGAAATGCAGCAAAAATGAATGAGGCAAAAACTCTCATCCTCCTGGAGCTTCTAATCATGAGAAATGCATAATAAACAACAACAACAAAACATCATATGAAAGATGGTGATCAATGCTATGGAGAAAAAATTAAGTAGGGAAGGAAGTGGGTGCAGTTAGTTTAAACAGAGTAGTCAGAGAAGGTTTTGCTCTGATGGTTGAGTAAAGACCATGAGGGAGTGAGTGATGGCTACGTGGATGCCTGGGAGACTACTTCTCTATGTCAGGGCTTCAGGCCAGTGCATGTATGTTGACCAGAGTAACGCTGAACGGGGTAAACGCCAGGAAAAGATGCGGCAGGTGTTCAGTCTTTCTTCAGAACTATGTTATATCTTTTAGAAGTGAAGCATTTTTAGCCACTTGAACTTCTAACTTATGCATTAAAAAAAGATATATAAATATATATATCTATACAACAAGATATATATACATACACGGATATATAAGACACACACATATATATAAGAGACATGTATATAGTTTATATACAAAAAGTTTAGTATAGTTCCTTCTTTAAAACTACAAAGGAAGAAGCTGTGGTTCCTATATTAGTGCATTACTGGCAAAAAAATGAAAAGAAACACTGTAATAAGAAAGATCATGGCATCCAGTCCCATCACTTCATGGCAAACAGATGGGGAAACAATGGAAACAGTGACAGACTTTATTTTCTTGGGCTTCAAAATCACTGCAGATGATGATTGCAACCAAGAAATTAAAAGATGTTTGCTCCTTGTAAGAAAAGTTATGACCAACTTAGACAGCATATTAAAAAGCAGAGACGTCACTTTGCCGTAGGTACATCTAGTCAAAGCTATGGTTTTTCTAGTAGTCATGTATAGATGTGAGAGTTGGACTATAAAGAAAGGTGAGTGCAGAAGAATTGATGCTTTTGAACCATGGTGTTGGAGAAGACTCTTGAGAGTCCCTTGGACTGCAAGGAGATCCAACCAGTCCATCCTAAAGGAGATTAGTCTAGGGTGTTCATTGGAAGGACTGATGCTGAAGCTGAAAATCTGATACTTTGGCCATGCAATGTGAAGAACTGACTCACTGGAAAAGACTCTGATGCTGGGAAAGATTGAAGGTGGGAAGAGAAGGGGAGGACAGAGGATGAGATGGTTGGCTGACAACACCAACTCTATGAACATGAGTTTGAGCAAGCTCCGGGAGTTGGTGATGGACAGGGAAGCCTGGCATACTGCAGTCCATGGGGTCACAAAGAGTCGGACACAACTGAGTGACTAAACTAAACAAGAAAGATTACTCTTAATGCTGCTGCTGCTGTTTGTTAAGTTGCTTCAGTCGTATCCGACTCTGTGTCACCCCATAGACGGCAGCCCAACAGGCTCCCCTGTCCCTGGGATTCTCTAGGCAAGAACACTGGAGTGGGTTGCCATTTCCTTCTCCGATGCATGAAAGTGAAAAGTCAAAGTGAAGTCGCTCAGTCGTGTCCAACTCCTAGCAAGTCCATGGCCTGCAGCCCACTAGCCTCCTCCGTCCATGTGATTTTCCAGGCAAGAGTACTGGAGTGGGGTGCCATCGCCTTCTCCGACTCTTAATGCTGATTTAATACAATTCTCTAGCTCCACAGATATGTAGTATCTAGTAAGAGAATCTTGGCTTTATAGCACAGAATGTAATAAAAACATCAAAGACACGTTAAACAAGATGCATGTTTGAATACAGCTATACGACAAGGACTTCCCTGGTGGCTCAGACGGTAAAGCGTCTGCCTACAATGCAGGGAGACCCAGGTTCAATCCCTGGGTCAGGAAGATCCCCAGAGAAGGAAATGGCAACCCACTCTAGCACTCTTGCCTGGAAAATCCCATGGATGGAGGAGTGTGGTCGGCTACAGTCCATGGGGTTGCAAAGAGTCGGACATGACTGAGCAACAAGGAAATCATTTAAAGGAGCTTTACATTAAAATAAAGAAAAATGTTTTCAAGGAGCTCTCCTTGTCAGAAGGTATATCAAATATGCACCACAAGGCTTTCGTAAGCTAGACTGCTATAGGCAGGGGGTTGGTGATACTAATACGAACTTATCATCTTTATTCAGGCAGCAGTTAGCTCACCCTCCCCTCAACAACAAAATTCCACTACATAAAAGGTGTATTTTCCTGACAAAGAGCCCTCATCGCTCAGTCGGTAAAGAATCTATCTGTGATGCAGGAGACCCATGTTCAACTCCTGGATTGGGTGATCCCTGGAGAAGGAAATGGCAACTCACTGCAGTATTCTTGCCTGGGAAATCTCATGGACAGAGGAGCCTAGTGGGCTACAGTCCATAGCGTCGCAAGACTCGGGCACGGCTTAGTGACTAAACCATCACCATTATGATCAAAAGTAAAGAACCAACAATGACAGAAGATCATGATACGTAAAGAGAGTAAAATCAAAGTACAGAACAGTAGATAAAGCAGAACTTCAAACATTCATATACATACAAACACATATATTAAAAAGTCATAATAGTTTTGCTTGGGTGAAGTAAATGTAATATGTATTACATTCTTTTCTTTCCCGAAAATGCATGAAAAAAAATTAGAAAAAAGGCAGACATCCATGCAGACCTGGGTCCTCAGGGATCTAGTCCTCCTTAACAGCACTGTCAAGAAAACTGGTGGTCTGGGAGAAACAGAAGATGAATAAACGATACAGGAAAACTGAGGTTTACCCTCAAGGTAAAAAGCTGAATCTCTACTTCACAAAAGGACTTACAAAGGACTACTTAATAATAATAATGCTGGGGGGTAAATAAAATTAAAATTTAAATCACACATTTGTGTCTATAAAACTGGACTTTTAAAAGAGGTCAGCTGATATATTTAAAATGGATAACCAACAAGGTCCTACTGTAGAGCAGAGAACTCTGCTCAACGTTATGCGGCAGCCTGGATGGGAGGGAAGTCTCGGGGAGAATGGATACACATATACGTATGGCTGTGCTTTTGAACTGTGGTGATGGAGAAGACTCTTGAGAGTCCCCTGGACAGCAAAGAAATCAAACCAGTCAATCCTAAAAGAAATCAACCCTGCATATTCAATTAGAAAGACTGATGCTAAAGCGCCAATACTTTGGCCACCTGATGCAAAGAGCCGACTCACTGGAAAAGACCCTGATGCTGGGAAAGACTGAGGGCAAGAGGAGAAGGGGGCAACAGAGCATGAGATAGTTGGATGGCATCACCAACTCAATGAACATGAATTTGAGCAAACCCTGAGAGACAGTGAAGGACAGAGGAGCCTGCCATGCTGCAATCCACGGGGTCACAAAGAGTCAGACATGACTTTACCACTGAACAAAAGCAACATATCTGGCTGAATCCCTTTGCTGTCCACCCAAAACCATCACAACATTGTTGTAACATAATGCATAAATATTATGGGAGTATAATCAGCTATACTCCAATACAAAGAGTTTTTCAAAAAACCAACAATATTAAAAAAAATAAAGTCAGCTGTGGTGTGACCCTTTCAATACAGAAGGTTTTTTTCTGTATACAAAGGATCCATAGCTAGCTTTCTCTTTAAAATTAATATATTCCCTTAACTTGTATTTTAATTTATAAAGTTTCCAAAACAAATCTACTTAAAGCATCACAAATGAAACACAATGTGACTTTTACTCCTCTCGGAGTAAAAGCACAAATTCTTCTAACAAAGTCTCTGAGCGGCCCCGTCACTGTCCTCAGCTCCAAAACAGACGTGCACAAGACTTGAACAGATTCCAGATCGGCCTTCAAGCCTGGACCACACCTGCTTCTAAGGCCCCAAAGCTAAAAATAACCCTGGGGCCTCAAAAACGGGACACTGGCCAGGCCGGGGGGGAGCCGCCGGCCCCCAGCTCAGCTCCGACAGTGAAAACCGGAGCTGCAAAGCTGGACAAGCACAAGCCCCTCCATCACAGGCTCCTGTCTCTCTCACCATGCCAAACATCTCCATTCTAGGCCAGCTCAGTTTATTTTCCCGTGGATGCCTAAACTAAGCCTAGGAGTTCAGAAACAAGTGGACTTTACAGTGCAGATTTTTTTTTTATTAAAAACAAAAACACCCTGTGGACCAGAACTCAGGAGACTTTGTTCCTAATTTCAGCTCCTTTACATAGATGCAAAAATGTTATAACAAGAGATATATCCTCCAAAAAAAACGAGAGAGAGATCCTCCAGCCTATTGTTTCCTCGTCTGTGATCATGTAACACTGAAGGATTATTTCTCTAAGAACATGATAAGATAGAGGATTCCCAAGTGGCTCAGTGATAAAGAATCCGCCTGCCAAAGCATGAGATGTGGGTTCAATCCCTGAGTCAGGAAGATCCCCTGGAGAAGAGAATGGCAACCTGCTCCAGTATTCTGGCCTGGAAAATTCCATGGACAGAGCAGCCTGGTGGGCTATAGTCCATGGGGTGGCAAAGAGTCAGACTCAACTGAGCAACAGAATGATGAGCTCACCATCAGTGCATCTCAGGCCTTAAGCTAGCAGCCCTGACAAGGACACGGCATCAGGGTTGATGTGATCCCTAAGCAGTCATGTTGAGGAGCTACTTTACATCTCACAACACAGAAGTTACAACGGCTAAGCCCTGGACAATGGCTCCACAAACAGCATGGTGAGCAGAGAATTTCCTCTGTGGTGGGGGATTTCCAAGGTTGGTTCCGAGTCAATGACTCCCGCTTCTCTGCCAGCCTGAGTTTGCAGGATTCCCCTCTGGGGCCGTTAGGCTACCAGGTAAGGAAGAATGAGACGGAAGGAGGCTGGGAAGGGGCAGCAGCATCCCGCCAGGCTCCTGGGCTAATCTGAGTCACTGAATCCGTCTTCTTGCTTCCCCTCCTGAGGCCAGGGGAGCTGCGGTATCAGGAAGCTGCTTGTGCTCAGTTCCTCACTCAAGTCCAACTCTTTGCGACCCCATGGACTGTAGCCTGCTAGACTCCTCTGTGCACTGGATTTCCCAAGCAAGAATACTGGAGTGGGTTGTCATTTCCTCCTCTAGGGGATATTCCAGACCCAGGGATTGAGCTCGTGTCTCCTGCGCTGCGGGACAAAGCGGGTGACAGGACTAGGATCTGGGCTGAAGAATCACAGCCCAGGAGACCGCAGAGCAGCCCAGATGCTCCCCAGATGGGAGTCAGACTGAGCCTATCCTCATCTCATAGTTCCTTTCTCCACTTCGTCCTTTCCTCCTTCTAGCTCTTCCCTATCATTTGACTCTTCCATCACCACCTCACAGCATCATCTGGGCCCTTATATGTTCTCAGAAGCCTTGACGTTTCCTTCTTTCCCTCTCTTCTTCATTGTCACCTTCCTTTCTCTCTTCTTGATTAAAATGATGTCTCTTCCTTTCTAAAGTTTACCCATTATCATTAATTCATTTTCTTTTTTCCGGAGGATCTGCCAAGGCCGTGTGTGTGTTGCTGTTATAATGAGTAAACCTAAGTGCTCAAGACTGCTTTGAGGCAGTCATCCGTGGACTCAGGTGTCTGGTCAACCTTTAAAATCTTTTGATTATTTACTACTGTAAAATAGTTTTATTTTGGAGGAGAGAGGTAAAACATTTCCAGCGTGGTGTTTCATACGTGGTCATCCTGAGCAGAGATGATTACTCTGGGATCTTACATTTTCATTAGCCCTTAAATGCCCTGATGACTTAGACTGTTGTTGTTGTTCAGTTACCAAGTCATGTCTGACTCTGCGACCCCATGAACTGTAGCCTACCAGGCTTCTCTGTCATGGGATTCTCCAGGCAAGAATACTGGAGTGGGTTGCCATTTCCTTCTCCAGGGGATCTTCCTGACCCAGGGATCCTGAATTTTTACCACTGAGCCAACAGGGAATCCATTAACCAAGTAATTAACAGAATCATGGGATATATCCAATAGCAACTTATTAGTATGAAAAAATGAAAGAGATTTTCAAAATGTAATTACCTATCTCTATGACAACAGTGTTTCAAGGCAAATGGCATTCAAATGTATTACAGACAAAGCAGCCTAAGTATATATGTTAGTACAGGGCCATACTCCTTTTCCAAGTGACCTTCAGTATCAAAGACCACATATTCAAAACTAAAATTAAAAGCAAAATGATTACAAACATAGTAGACTTGCCACAAATGATTTTAATATAAAGCAGACTACAGGATTCTCTATTAAGTAGTTCAATGACTTAAAAAACAAAATATCCAATTTCATCATCTCCTCTAAAATGCAGTCCATGGCATATATCCTAAGGATAATGTTCATAAACCTCTACTGTTTTATCCCATTGTCCAGATTCCTAAATGAGTTTAAAAGAAACCTATCACAATTTCTATTAACACCTGTAAGGATCACAGAGGACTAAGAACAGTGCAGTCAATATTCACTTTTTTCTCCTGCATCAAGTGCTTACTTCGAATTCTAGAATTGAGGACTGATCTGTAAAACTATCGGAAGAAAAGTTAAATGGGTTCATAGAATAGATGTGTTCATTTGTTGAGCACCTACCATATTCAATTTCCTAGAAAGTAACTGCTCACTTCTGTTTTATCACAAGAATCACTTCTTAGGAGCTTGATTTAAAAAAAAAAAAGATAAAAATAATCACTCAGACCCCACCCCTGAAGTTGATTTTCAAGAGTCTGGAGTTGAGATTGGGAATTTGCATTTTTGACAAATGCCCCAGAAGGTTCTTAGGATTGTTTTTAAATACATTATTCAGTTTGAAAAACATTGTTTTCAAGACACATTCATGTCTCTCAATGTTCACATTCAATGAGTTGTCAAGACCTACTGAGTGCCAAAGAATTGATGCTTTTGAACTGTGGTGTTGGAGAAGACTCTTGAGAGTCCCTTGGACTACAAGGAGATCCAACCAGTCCATCCTAAAGGAAATCAGTCCTAAATATTCATGGGAAGGACGGATGCTGAAGGTGAAACTCCAATACTTTGGCCACCTGATGCAAAGAACTGACTCATTGGAAAAGACCCTGATGCTGGAAAAGATTGAAGGCAGGAAGAGAAGGGAACAACAGAGGATAAGATGGTTGGATGGTATCACTGACTCGATAGATATGAGTTTGAACAAGCTCTGGGAGTTGGTGATGGACAGGGAAGCCTGGTGTACTGCAGCCCGTGGGGTCACAAAGAGTTGGACAAGACTGAATTGATTTTCAGTCTCTCTCACCGCAATGGCAACCCACTCCAGTACTCTTGTCTGGAGAATCCCATGGACGGAGGAGCCTGGTAGGCTGCTGTCTATGGGGTCACACAGAGTCAAACACGACTGAAGCGACTTAGCAGCAATACCTGGATGGCATAAAGGTGTGAAAGCTGTGTTCGAAGTGTACATAATGGCAATGGTAGCAGCTGATAAAGGAGGAACAAGCAGTCAGCCAGACCATTCCCCTCTCACAGATGAAGCAGGACCTCCATTTACTCTGATGTGGGACTTCCGGTAAGTTAATAATATCCCTTTTACAAGATGTGAAGTATTTTGCCCGAAGTCACATAATTCATCAGTGGTAGAACAGAAACCTGAGTTTCTATGACAGAGCCTTCCACAATGCTACAGAGCCTACCAAACATTTTGCAAATTTTAATGGGCTCCTGAAAGGCACAGAAAGCAACAGATTTCAGAGGCTTCTCTGGTGGCCCAGTGGTTAAGATTCCACACTCCCAACGCAGAGGGACATGGGTTTGATCCCTGGGAGGGGAACTAAAATCCTGAATGCCTCATGGTGCAGCCAAAAGAAAGAAGAAAGGGAACAATAGATTTCAAAAGATGAACAACACGCCCCGTTTAAACGCTTTACGTGTGTGGCTGTGAAGGGAAGTGGTCTCACCACAGGGACAGCCTGTTACACAAACAGCCGTGTACAGAGTGAAGAATAAGACAGTGAGGCAACAAGCTCTCACAGAATACTAGGGAAGAAAGAGGAACCCTGGAAGCAGAAGTGTGTCTGCATCATGGAGTCACTGCGAGAACATAGTATGCAGAAGAACCATATTTGTACATTGGAACGTTCACTAAAAAGCTAATAACTTAAAACAGGATCAGTGAGAGGAGTATTTTAGTTAATACAGTAGCTCTGAACCTTGGCTGCACATGAAGTCACCTGTGTGTGTGTGTGTGTGTGTGTGTGTGTGTGTGTGTGTGTGTGTGCTCAGTCATGTACGACTCTTTGCAACCCCATGGACTGCAGCCCGCCAGGCTTCTCTGTACATGGGATTCTCCAGGCAGGAATACTGGAGTGGGTTGCCACTTCCTTCTCCAAGCCACCTGAGCAACTCTTAATTATCCCAAAGTACCTCAGACCAATAAATCAGAACCTCTAGGGAGAAGGGCGTAGGCATCAGTATTTCTTACACAAACACTTAAAGGTGAATTCTTGACCTCCTCCTACGGGTCACAAAAGACCGTTTGGAAGGCAGAATTTAAAAGGGAACAAAGGAGAAACATGGTGATGTGCACAGTGCTGTCATTCATCTGACCTATTTCTTGAGGTATGTGTTTTATAACATCTGCTGGAGGCATGATGTTCTGGATATATTATCAGTAATAGATCAAGCTGTCAGTGCCACAGAGTCTTGAATTCCAGTAATAATAAAGGAGCACACGTCACTGTGACTCCCAACAAAAGGCCCCGAGGATGTGCTGAGACACAGAATCCCACCATGGCTTAATCAAACAGCTTATGGCTGAAGCAACCCAGTTTCCAATCTTTCCCCCTGTTTTCTCAGATGTAGATATATACCAAAAAAGGTTTTTAAAGTTTGGGAGGAGACAAGGTAAATTCAGTGTTCACCTGTAAACGAGTGAGTGCAGGTTAAACATCTCCGCCCAGGAATTTCCCATTACTAAGGGCAAGTCACCACTACAAGCGGAGACAGTCTTTTGTAATTCCTCCCTCTAGTCCAATCCTGCAAAACTTCATTAAATAAGCTGATGATGGACACCAAGAATTAGGCCTCCAGCCAAACCATCCATATTACAGTACTTAAAGGATATCCCCACCCATCTCAAGGTTTGCCAGCAGTTTCTTAAAAAAAAAAAAAAAGTGGCATTCAACCAACAGTCCAGGGTTTTTATTCATGATATAGCTGATTAACAAACAATAGAAGAAACTAGCTGAGGAAGTGCTTAGGACTGTCTCCTTTGAACAGCGGGTCTCCCCAGGGCTCATTCACAGAACAAGTTTTTAAACACCCAGTCTGTGTGAGCCTCTCTGCTCAGGTACCTTGGGAGGACACGATTAAACGCAACACCATAGAAAGAAAATTTGTACACAAGTATTAATAACTGCCAGGCTCAGCAGGATGGGGGTGCTCCAAGAGGAGGAGATGGGAGGATTCGCAGGGATGACATCTGGGGGTCAACAAGGAGGTAGCGATTGATCCCACCAGCACATATTTACTCTGGAAGCTCTCCTACCCCACTTCTGATGGTGCAACACAAGCTGTATTCATGAACAACCTGTGGGCCTGGGAAGTCTGGAGGGAGCAGGGACATCACTAGCCAGAAGACCCTTCTACGAATTCTGGAGGCAACCTCTTTTCAGCTGGTCCCTGAGACTGGCTGCTTCCTGCCAGGAAATATAAACAAACTCATCAGCAGGCAGACAGACTGCTGGTTCTCATTGTGGTATTGACCTAGCAGAGGGTTATGGGTTAGGGAAGAGGTGGTTCATCTTCCTTCAGACCCCAGGTGCGAACAGTCCCCTTCCCCAACACAAATACAAACATAGAGAAGAATGAATGGGAGGTACCAGCTTTACAACTCTGACAGTTATCTGACAAGATAACACAGACCTGACTTCTGTCCAGCAGCATTCTATGTACCCACAAAGTGTAAGCAGGAAGAATAAAAAAGAGGAACTTATTAAAATTAGTCCATTTTACTGGAAGGTCCAGTAAGGTAGATGAAAGGCCATAAGCACTCAGGAGCTGGGCAATCTAAATAGTCACAGACAAGAGAAGTTAGCTGTCTAGACCTACGGTCCTCAGGCTTTTCAGTCTATAGACCACTTGAAAAAACAAAACTGCCCAGTCCACATCCCCCTAGCAATGTTTCTCTGACTACAGGCATCCCTCGGTAAACACAGGGAGTGGTTCCAGGAGTCCCCGTGGATACCAAAATCCTAGGATGCTCAAGTCCCTTCAATGAAATGATGCTGTACAACAGATACAGTCAGCCCTCCTTATCAGCGGGTTTTGGATGTGGAAACTACTCGTAATCCATCTCAAACTCTAGAGGAAACAATGGCCAAGAAAAATCTAGAGAGTCTACAGTGACATATGAAGCCTAGGTTAGAATTTAGATACGAGAGTATGCACAATCCTGTACAAGAATGTTTATGGCAGCGTTATTTATAACGGCCCCACAGTGCTTCAGTTGATGAATGTGCATGTGTTTTAGTCACTCCATCACGGCTAACTCCCTGTAACCCCATGGTCTAGAATGGATATGCAAAATACAGTCTATATGTCTATATCCATACAGTGGAATATGACTTGGTCATTGAAAGGAATGGAACTGATATCAACCGCGACATGGATTGGAGAAGGTGATGGCACCCACTCCAGTACTCTTGCCTGGAAAATCCCATGGACGTAGGAGCCTGGTGGGCTGTAGTCCATGGGGTCACGAAGAGTCAAACGTGACTGAGCAGCTTCACTCTCACTTTTCACGTTCATGCATTGGAGAAGGAAATGGCAACCCACTCCAGTGTTCTTGCCTGGAGAATCCCAGGGACAGCGGAGCCTGGTGGGCTGCCGTCTGTGGGGTAGCACAGAGTCGGACACGACTGAAGCGACTTAGCAGCAGCAGCAATAGCAACATGGATACACTGGGAAAACATTAAGCTAAGAGAACGGAACTAGGCACAAAAAGTGGGGAGGAGGGTGATGGTGAGTGACTGCTAATAAGGGAAGGGATTATTTGAGGATGATAAAAACATTCTAGGGTTAGATAGTGGTGACAGTCACACAGTTCTGTCAATATACTAAAACACTGATTTGTATACTTTAAAAGTATAAATTTTATAGTTGTGAGCTTTATCTCAAGTTCTTTGGAAACATAAATTTTATGGCATGTGAATTATATCCCAATAAAGTTATTTTTTAAAAAAGACAAAGAAAGGCCAAGGGACTATACCAAATAAAAGGAAATTAAAAAGATAAGTGACAAGTAAACACAGCATCTGATGCTCAACTGCATCCTGTACTAGAGGGAGACCATGCTATGAAAATCTTGCTGGATTGATGGACACAACGGGAACAGAAATGGACTGAACAGAGGTATGAAGTCCATGCTAGTTTACTGGGCTTGACAGCTCTACTGGGGGTAGAAGAATGTCCTTGTTCTTTGGAGACCCAGGGACATGCTTGGGGACAGAGGGCCAAGATGTGTGCAAGTTATTTGCAAATGGAAAAATGTATCACATATATATGTAAAGAGAGACAGCGAGTGATAAAGCAGAGAGAGCAAACTGTTACCAGTAGATGATCATCTTTTAAGTATAAAATTATTTCCGAACAAAAAGTTTAAAATAATTTAGGCAGCACTAGTGGTGAAAAACCCACCTGCCAATGCAGGAGACACAAGAGACTTGGGTTCAATCCCTGGGTTGGGAAGATTCCCTAGAGGAGGACATGGCAGCCCACTCCAGTATTCTTGCCTGGAGAATACAGTCCACAGGGTTGCAAAGAGTCAGACATGACTGAAGCAACTGAGCATGCACGCGTACATACTGTAAGATCCAAAACTTCTACTTTCAATAAATTATCCTATATAATATACTTGCTCAAGTACATTTTATGTGAAATATTACTGTTCACTGAAACGTTTGTTATTATAAAAAGTGAGAAACAACCTCAATGTCAATGAGTGATAGATAGGCTAGACATATTATATTTCACAGGGCTCTAAAAAAGAAAAATGTCTATCTATAGGTACTGATATAGAATAGTTTCCAACAGTGTCTTCTTTTCTGAAGAGAAAAAAACCCAGGGATACAGGAAGAATGGATTTATCCCTAGCAACAAAAGCAATAACAAAAAAAACTGAAGAAGCCTAGGAATGTCTTGATTTAGTTAGGAAAGAATTTAAGCCTGTTCTCTGTATTTATTTATGGAGCCCTCTCTATTTATTTGTATCTGTAGATACACATAATTTTCTGTCTTACAACACTGATAATATGAACTTTACCAATGCAAAAGAAAAAAACCTAATACAATCTTGGATGCCATTCACTCCTATGGTTAACTCAAAATATTTCTTTTCATGAACTTTTGAAGTTCAAATATAACATATTTCCATAAAGCATAAAAGTCATGAATGTACAAAGAACTTTTTAAAAGTTAGCATACTCACGGAACTAGCATCCTGATCAAGTAGAAAACTCTAGAAATTGGCCTCATATCCCATCCGATCAACTAATCTCCCATCCTAAAGGTAACCACTATCCTGACCCCTATCAATACATTAGTTTTGCTTGTTTTTGAACTCTTTTGTGTCGAACTCTTTTCTTCAACACTGTTATTTGAGCCCTTGGTGTTGTCAACAGCACTAGCTCTTCCTATTTTATTTTATTTCACTGAATGTACAACAATGTATCTCTCCATTCTTATACTGATGGGACTATTTGGGTCATCTCCAGTTTGGAGTAATTATGAATTACACTATGAACATCCTTGCACATGGCTTTTGGTGAACATAAGCACATGTTTGTTGGGTATACAACTAGGACTGGATTTGTTGGGTCAGAGGCACAGTGCAAATTTCAGCTGTAACCTAGTACCACCAATTTTCAAAAAGTTGTACTAATTCACTAATGCAGATGTGAACTGACTGCATAGCACAGGTAACTCAATGCTCTGTGGTGACCTAAACGGGAAGGAAATCCAAAAGAGAGGGGATATATGTATACCTGTGGCTGACTCACTTCAGTGCACAGCAGAAACTAACAACACTGTAAAGCAACTACGCTCCCAATAAAAAAAAAAACAGATTTACCATCAAATGCTTTTTTAAATAAATGATATTGATGTGGCAGAAACAGTAACATTTTATACTTTAAGAAACCAGAAACCAAAGTATATAGAAATCAGTTACATTTCCCATGCAACAGAAATAAATAGATGAATAATGAAACCATGTGATAGTTTTATATATTATAAAATTCATGAAATGCTACTATTAGGAGGGAAAGCCTTACACCCTTTTGAAAATGATGATGTTAATGGATTCCGGACTACTAATTAAAACCCACGTTAGTTTTGTCTCTTCACTTTCCCTGTTTTCTGGTGGTTATGTTTCTTCATAATTAAATGACATGATCAGAGCAATGGTGATAAGCCCCTTAGGGCCTCGATAAACTTTTGCTATGAAATCATCATAATGTTACAAAATGCATTTTCAACCCTACTTCCCTGGTGGTGCAGTAGCTAAACTGTGCTCCCAGTGCAGAGAGTCTAGGTTTGATCCCGGCTCAGGGAACTGGATCCCACATGTCTCAACTAAGAGCTTGGATGCTGCAACTAAAGATGCCATGTGCCACAAATAGGGCTTCCCAGATGGCGCTGGTGATAAAGAACCCTGACAATGCAGGAGACATAAGAGATATGAGTTCAGTCCATGAGCCGGAAGATCCCCTGGAGGAGGGGCAACCCACTCCGGTATTCTTGCCTGGAGAATCCCATGGACAGAGGAGCCTGGTGGGCTACAGTCCATAGGCTCGGGAAGAGTCAGATACAACTGAAGCAACTTAGCACGCACACCACAACTAAAACCTGATGCAGCCAAATAAATAAATAAATAATAAACATTAAGCAAAGAAGAAGAATGACACTGGCTGGCTCTGAACATTTCTGTAGCTTCTCACAACATAGCTCTCTGAAGCTGCCTCAGTCCCAGGGGTTACCTCCCCCGCTCACACACCTATATTTAGTATTTTGGGCAAAAGAAGGGGCTGGTAATGTACCACCAAAACCTGACAAGCCAGAAGGCAAAGGAGATGCCACAGGTGTTCGAGGGCAAAGACTCTGCTGGGCTAGATATCTTGGGTTCCACTATCAGCACCTCACTCTTCCTGAGTCACCACGCATGTTCCTCACCCATTCCTGTGCGGTTTACTGAACTCTGCCTGTTTACCTTATTACCTCATAGGATACTGTTGCCATTAGTATTTTAAGTCACAGTGTCTTGTGGCAATAACATAACTCTATATATTAATAACTAAGATCAGCTCCCTGAAGACTGGATATCTATCAGACAGTATCTATTAGATACAAAATAGTTTTTAAATACCAAGTACTTGAAATCTAACAGTAATCCCAAGCAAGTCATATCAGAGTCTATGGTAATCTTCAACATCAACCACCATAATCAACACTGACTCTTTTTTTTTTAACTATTACCAAAGTATCACTGTGAAAACCACAGACAAAGAATAAACATATCAGTTGGGTAATATTTCTTTAAATCTAGCACTTAACACAGAAATATTGCTAGTTTTACCAAATGAGAATTCACCAGATTTGGACCAGCTCTGCCTGCTCTATGGGTTCAAAACAACAACAAATACACTGTCCAATGAACTTTGGCTTCTATTTCCTCATGCCCGTGAGCAGGCTTAAAAAACAACAACACTGTATATCTCAGGGCAAAGTCCAAGCCTGAGCACCCTGCCACATGCCCACGAAGGACTGGCATGCAGCAGCAGGTAAGGAACTGACCTGCAGGCCCAGAATCTGGGGGTGACACCACACTATACAGACCCGAAGGAGCAAGATTAAAACTTGGCAAAGATCCAGTGGGCCTTTGGAGGAGAGCTTCTTACTAGCCATCAAAGATTTCTTAGTCTAGAAGTCAGACATTAATGCGGTTCCAAGCAGATTAGAGATCTCTACCTAGAGGTCAGTTGGTAAAAGGCAGTACTCTCAAAACTCAGTATTTTAGAGCTGGAATATACCTCAGTAATCATCTTGTCCATCCCCCAGTTTTACAGGTAACGAAGAGGAGGCTGGAGAGGAAGAGGAGGATGAATCTGAGGCCTCAAACTCTCGTTGGGAGTAAAAGCTCTCAATTAAACAAGCCACACTGGGACTTCCCTGGTGGTTCAGTAGCTAAGACTCCTTGCTCCCAATGCAGAGAGCCGGAGTTCGATCCCTCATCAGGGAACTAGATCCCACATGCCACATTCCATGTGCCACAACTAAGAACTGGTACAGCCATACAAAAACTAAATATTAAAAGAAAAAGAACAGATGCATGAATAATGGTTAGCGACAGGTGAATCTCTGCTGCTACCCCATCCACTCACTGCATTTCTGCACCCTGCACTAATTACCACCTGATCTATGAGCAGTTATACTCTGCCAATTCATATTTTAGAAAGAAAATGGCACCTTACAAGTCGACAATAAAAAATCAAATAACTGACCAAAAAATGGGCAAAGGACTGAGACATTACCCCAAAGATGATACACAAATGCTCAACAAGTAGATGAAAAGATGCCCATCATTACTAATCATCTAAGAAATGCAAATTAAAACCACAAGGAGCTATCACCTCACACCTTTAGAACAGCCATTATTTAAAAAAGAAAAACAAAAACATAAGTGCTGGCAAGGATGTGGAGAAAGTACCACCTTTGGGTACTATTAGTAGGATTATGAAATGGTATAGTGAAAGTCACATCTGACTCTTTGTGACCCCATGGATATACAGTACATGGAATTCTCCAGATCAGAATACTGGAGTGGGTAGTCTTTCCCTTCTCCAGGGGATCTTCCCAACCCAGGGACTGAACCCAGGTCTCCTGCATTGCAGGCAGATTCTTTACCAGCTGAGCCACCAGGGAAGCCCACAAAATGGTATAAATGCTATATAGCACAGTATGGTACTTATTCAAAAAATTAAAAAACAGAACTACCATATCACCCAGGAACTCCACTTCTGGGTATTTATCCAACAGAACTGAAAAGAGTCTCCAGGAGATATCTGTACACATGTGTTCCCAGCAGCCTTATTCACAATAGCCAAAAGTAACCCAAAGGTCTATCAACAGATGAATAAACAAAACATGATTACACGTACAATGATAATACAATACGATTCAGCTTTAAAAAGGAAGGGGATCCTGTCACATGCAACAACATGGATGAACCCTGATGACGGCACACTAAGTAAAATATGTCACAAAAAGATAAACGCTTATGATTCCATTCATATGAGGTTATCCAAGATAGTCAAATGCATGGAAACAGAGCACAGAATGGGGCTCACCGGAGGCTGAGGGAGGGAGAAAGGAGATTTCAAATACTCTACTGTGTAGAGTTTCAGATGCTAAAGATGTAAAAAGTTCTAAAGATCTCTTTCACCACAATGTGTATATAAAAAACAATATTGAACTATACATCTGAAAATGGTTACAATGATACATTTTACATTGCCTTTACTATAATTTTTTTAAAAAGAAAACAACAAAAAAAGAAAATGGCTGTTTTTCTTTTTAAGAGATCCTGGCAACAAGTATTGATATAAACTCCTTGATGACGAAGGCCACAGGCTACATATATTTCTTTGCATCTCTTCTAATACCTCTCAGAAGTTGCTCAGTAAGACTTGTTCATGCCAATGACAGAGACATGCCAATGACCACAGGCAAAAAGAATTAATCTCTTGTCCACCAAAAAAGTCTACTGGACTCAGAAGTCAAAGTGCTCATTTCCATACATGAACCAAGGTCATCTGTATAATAAAATACCTCCACTGACTTCGCAATAATTTTTACTAAGAACTTGTATAAAACTACTACCTCTTATTACTAGAACCACACTGATTAACACTTGGTAACTGGAAATCAACCCCACCAGCAAATACCGTATTGCCTTAAATTAACATCCTGTTAATGACATCCTCTAATGAGATGGCTACTGGCAACATCTAAAGAGCCAGTCACACAGGTCACTCCACTGCCAGAAAAAATTGCTTGAGTTTGTCTTTCAGTTGAGACTGCAGTCAAGAGAAGAAGGGGTTTTCCACTGTACATGATTTTTATTGTTGGTTATAAAGCCAAGAAGCTATAAAATCAAGCTTCCTGAATATGTAGATTAATGAGGCTCTTAGTCATCCACAAAATGAAAAATGAAACAATTGCTTTAATTACATAGTTAAAAGGGTTTCAATGGAAGGAAAGGTTTCTGAAATTTGGATATTCTGGAGTAATGAAATTAGATGCTGTCTGTCCTTAAAGTTGTTTAAAGCAGCTGTTAAATAAACCCATTTTATTCTTAAAAATACATTCCAAATTGCAAATGACTTCTGGCCCCTTTAAATACCAGGGTTAATGTTTATCTTCAGGGTCTCCCAATACTGATAAACCACAATAAACCACACTGCGATCCTTCTATAAGACTTCTGTTGGACAGAAGATTAATATATTTTTAGGTTAACATTTCAAGAGCCTATTCTGTAAGCAGTGTTTAATTGCTTTGCAAGTTTCTAGAGCTGAGAATGTGATTTTCAACTCACAGTGTATTCAAATTCATATAATCTTGACGGAATGCTATAGGAGGAGCCAGACTGTCACTCTCTGAAACACAGTAGAATCTATCTCAAGATGAGACAAAGGTTCTGCCTCATTCAAGTCAAGTCAAGTTGCTACCATGAATGAAGGGAATCACTCTCCTTTAGTTGTCCTCTAATTTTATCTAAGGCAAATATGCAGTGCAAACAAGATTAACAAATAAGAACAAATGCCCAACAAGCAAAAAGGGGTATTCTGCCAGGTTTTAACAACTAGTGCTTAAATTTAGGACATGGGTACTGGGGCTATGTTGAGTACAGATTCTTACATATAGAGATATATCCCCTACTAAAATAAAAATGCAATTAGTTTTCCACTTTTGATAGAAATTTGGGGCATAAGTAATATCACATTATTTAACTGCCAAAAAGCCAAAACCTAATTTTAGCTTTAACCTTCTATACCATCAATATTGTTATTAGATATACTGCCTAGCTATCAAGATGGCTATGAAACACCATATACTTTTATAGTCTCTAATCCTGTCCACTTTTTTCATTAAAAAAAAAAAAGATATAAATGTGAAATTATCAAAAGACAGGAACGCAAGGAGAGACGAGAATGTCTGAACCAGAAGGCACCTCCAAGATCATCGACTACGATATTCTTATTTCACAGCTGAGGAAGCTAAGACCTGTCTCTAAATCAGCTCCACAACAAGCTGGGATTCAAGTCTGTGTAACCTTCCACTAGAACAAGGAAGAAAAGGGAATCTGTGAGCAAGAAGGAAACACACAGAATAGTCTCTGGACTCTAAGAAAGTTGCTGTAGCAGGCTGCTGGCTACTCTCTGCGCTTTCTTTTCTGCTTATCTGAGGCAGACACACAGCCAATCACCCAAGAGACATCTCCTCCCCTCAGACTTGCTACGAGTCCCGGTGCCTCCTGGACAGCGAGCCGCGTATCTAAACCTAGGACACGATACACGATGTGCGTCACACCACCCCCGGTACCCACTCCTGTCGGACAGACACACAACGATTCAAGCAAACAAGACACCACAGATAAAGGGAATGGAAGCTTCTGGGAAAGATTTTGTTCTCCGTCAGGCAAGCACTGGAGTAGGAACTGCTGGCTCTTGTCTACTCTCTTCTTCTTACCTCAGAAAGACATGTGATGCCGACAACTGAGGCAGCCATTTTGAGACCTGCTGTAAGTAAACACGCACAAGATGGCTGACCACCTGGCCGAGAGCACTGCGGAGCAGCTGAACTGCCTGAGACCCCCTACCTCTGAAATTCCCTGAACTTTTCTGAACCACACAGTAATAAATGGCTTATGGTTTAAGTCTCTTTATTGACTATGCCAAAGCCTTTGACTGTGTGGATCACAATAAACTGTGGAAAATTCTGAAAGAGATGGGAATACCAGACCAACTGACCTACCTCTTGAGAAACCTATATGCAGGTCAGGAAGGAACAGTTAGAACTGGACATGGAACAACAGACTGGTTCCAGTTAGGAAAAGGAGTATGTCAAGGCTGTATATGGTCACCCTGCTTATTTAACTTATATGCAGAGTTTATCATGAGAAACACTGGGCTGGAGGAAGCACAAGCTGGAATCAAGTTTGCTGGGAGAAATATCAATAACCTCAGATATGCAGATGATACTACCCTTATGGCAGAAAGTGAAAAGGAACTAAAAAGGCTCTTGAGGAAAGTAAAAGAGGAGAGTGAAAAAGTTGGCTTAAAGCTCCACATTCAGAAAACTAAGATCATGGCATCTGGTCCGATCAGTTCATGGCAAATAGACAGGGAAACAGTGGAAACAGTGTCAGACTTTATTTTTCTGGGTTCCAAAATCACGGCAGATTGGTGACTGCAGCCATGAAATTAAAAGACGCTTACTCTTTGGAAGAAAAGTTATGACCAATCTAGATAGCATATTCAAAAGCAGAGACATTACTTTGCCAACAAAGGTCCATCTAGTCAAGGCTATGGTTTTTCCAGTGATCATGTATGGATGTGAGAGCTGGACTGTGAAGAAGGCTGAGCGCTGAAGAATTGATACTTTTCCACTGTGGTGTTGGAGAAGATGCTTGAGAGTCCCTTGGAATGCAAGGAGATCAACCAGTCCATTCTAGAGGAGATCAGCCCTGGTTGTTCTTTGGAAGGAATGATCCTAAAGCTGAAACTCCAGTAATTTGGCCACCTCATGTGAAGAGTTGACTCACTGGAAAAGACTGTGATGCTGGGAGGGATTGGGGGCAGGAGGAGACGGGGACGACAGAGGATGAGATGGCTGGATGGCATCACTGACTCAATGGACGTGAGTGTGAGTGAACTCCGGGAGTTGGTGATGGACAGGGAGGCCTGGCATGCCTGCGATTTATAGGGTCGCAAAGAGTCTGACATGACTGAGGAACTGAACTGAACTGAACTGAACTGATGGCTTTCTATTAACTATCGTTGAAAGCAGTACTGAATTTTTTTTTTTTTTAATTTTTTTCTGGGCAGTTCCCTGGCATTCCAGTGGTTATGATGAGCACTTTCACTGCCAGGGGCCCTGGGTTCGATCCCCAGTCAGGCAACAAAGATCCAACAAGCAGCATGGCACAGCCAAAATTTAAAAAAAAAAAGAAGATAAAATATTTTGTGCCCTATAGTAATTTCCCTGCTACATTACTCCCATTAAAAGGGTGTATTCTGCTTATATACATGACCCTAAAAAAAGACAATGTTATATTTCTCTGGCATAATTAACATCATGCATGCATACTAAGTCACTTCAGACATGTCCAACTCCTTGCGACCCCATGAACTGCAGCCCACCAGGCTCTTCTGTCCATAGGATTCTCCAGGCAAGAATACTGGAGTGGGTTGCCAGTGGTCTCTCCAGGGGATCTTCCTGACTCAAGAATCACACTCGCATCTCATTTTGTCTCCTGCATTGGCAAAATGGTTCTTTACCACTAGCACCACCTGAGAAGCCACACATAATAGAGACCAGTTCAATTACTTTATAGTTACAGCACATCTCAACAATGATCCTGTTAAAGTAAACATCATCAGTAGACAAAACATAAGGGAAAGAAACATGACTTTGAATCATGTTTTTTTCTTGATTATGACTTTGATCCTTCTTTCTGCCATCTCAAATCCTTTTTGGAAATGAGTATCACATAAATAACAACTAATGAATAAGATCTATCTGAACTAAACTCTTCTGCTCCTTTAATCATAACTGCTACTTCAGTTGCTTCAGTTGTGTCCAACTCTTTGTGACCCCATGGACTGCAGCCTGCCAGGCTCCTCTATCCATGGATTCTCCAGGCAAGAATACTGGTGTAGGTTGCCATGCCTTCCTCCAGGGAATCTTCCCAACCCAGCGATTGAACCCAGGTCTCCTGCATCACAGGCAGATTCTTTACCGCTGAGCCACCAGGAAAACCCTTAATCATAACTGTTATTAAAAGATTAAATATTAAAATTTCATTCTTGAATTTACAGTCCCCAAAGTGGCCGAGTCAATACTTTCACATACGGACGCTTGTAACAGAAGCTGGAGACTTACCAGCACTACACCAAATTCATGGCATTGCTGTTTTCTCCTCTAGAGGTTTAATAATAGAATTTGAATACTGATAAGACATTAAAAGTCAGACTGCCCAGTACAGCTATTTCAATAGTTATTTTAACTGTATTTTGATGGAACTCTTGTCAAATATATGCTTACCTCCATGACCCCAGTTGCACCCACCTCTGTACTTTCCTAGGTCCCATTTTTCTGTATTCACCCCACAATATTCCTCTGGCTTCCAACACTCATCTCCACTCTGCCCATAGCCAGTTCCATTCTGCCTATCCCAGCTCTGTGATCACTAACATCTACTCCACTCACAGCCTCCCTGGTTGAAAGAAACACACGACAGCCACAAACATCTCTTCTCTCAAGTGTGCTACCATCATCTCTCCCCTACTGTCTTTCAAGGAATAAAATGGCTGAGTATCTTGAGTTTGAGCACAGATAAAAATGAGTATGAATGTATAGATTTATATGAATGACGTATGTGGGCTCAGTGCTTAACTTAAAAAAACAAACAAAAGCGGAACCAATGCTCTTTTTTTTTTTTTTTTTTTGTAAGCTATAAAGCACTTTTGGGCTTCCCAGGTGGCTACGCAGGAGACACAGGAGACACTGGTTCAAACCCTGGTCGGGAGATTCCTAGAGGAGAAAATGGCAACACATTCCAGTATTCTTGCCTGGAGAGTCTAGCAGGCTACAGTCCATAAGACTGCAAAGAGTCAGACACAGTTGAGCACACACACAAAAGCACTTTT
The DNA here is from genome assembly GCA_006408675.1 of Madoqua kirkii. Taxonomy (NCBI): domain Eukaryota; kingdom Metazoa; phylum Chordata; class Mammalia; order Artiodactyla; family Bovidae; genus Madoqua; species Madoqua kirkii. Next base: position 9,325 of record SJYC01068360.1, on the reverse strand, counting down.
ATAGACTCTTCCTTTGTGTCTACCCTTTACCCACCACTCTCCGAGGTTACTTCATCTTCTATCCTGTGGTTTCAGGACCACATGGCTCATCCCACACAATAGCATATTTCCTTCTTCCCAACAAGTTAATCAGCTAAGATGGAAACATTATTTTATTGCTACAGATTGTCTGTGTTAGACTACTCTAAAAATATGTTAGAACAAGGCACCAGTTTATAGCAGCAATTTCAAATTCTCATGATTTACCTTGAAACTATGATGTTGATGTTTCCTCTGATGGCACAAAAGCAATGAAGGGTAAACTGCTGGCACTTTAGCATCGATTATGGCAAGGATCCAAGTTGTACTAGCAGGAATTACCTTCTTCACTGTCTGTCAATCATTTTTTAAGATATTGATTTTATATTATTTATTTGGCTGCACCAGGGTCTTAGTTGCGGCGTGCAGGAATGGCATATGGGATCTAGTTCTCTGACCTGGGATCGAACGTGGGCTCCCTGAATTGGGAACACAGAATCTGAGCCACTGGACCACCAGCAAAGTCCCTATCAATCTTTTTTTAAAATATAATTTATTTTTTATTGAAGGATAGTTGCTTTACAGAATTTTGTTGTTTTCTGTCAAACCTCAACGTGAATCAGCCATAGATATATACATATATCCCCCCCTTTTGAACCTCCCTCCCATCTCCTTCCCCATCCCACGCGTCTAGGTTGATACAGAGCCCCTGTTTGAGTTTCCTTAGCCATATAGCAAATTCCCATTGGCTATCTATTTTACAAATGGTAATACACATTTCCATGTTACTCTTTCTCCTATCAATCATTTTTAAAAAGCCAGTTTCACTTAACAATGTCCTTGATAAAATAGTAAAAGGTAATAATTATTAAATCTTCTCTTGAAACTTGATCTTTTTAATAATCTGTGTGATGAAATGGGAGCATTTCATCATATCTAATATGTACAAAAAGCATGTCTACATACCTAATACAATGGCCATCTTAAGGAAAAGCATTTATGCAATTGAGTTGTGAGCTGAACTATACACTTTTCCGTAGAATACCATTTCTGCTGAAAGAATGGCTGGCACACAACTTATTATTATATACAGTTATTCAGACTTAGGTACCTGGCAGACATTTTCTCTAAAGTAGATACAGTGATCCTGACACTTCAAGGAAAACATTTACAATACCTGTTGGTGATGATAAAATTTGAGTTTTCAAGAAAAAATTAGAATTTTGGAACGCTTGAACTGGATACTAAAATCTTGACTGCACCTCTATTCTAAAGACTTTTGGGATGAGATTAATGGTTGCATTAATGAATGTGATTTGATGAATATTGTGTAACCAAATGTGTCAACATTTGAAAGATCTGTAGAACTCAACGATTATTTTTTAAATGACCAATGTACAATGTTATAAAATCACAAGCTGGTCAAAGATCCATCCAAAGTGCAAGATGGACCAGCAGATTTTTCTGTTATGGAGTAGCACAAAAAATTCAACACAACTAACTCTTAAGAACATCTTCCTAAAAAAAAAAGAGGCAAAGAAAGAAAAGAATCTACCATTTGCTGAGTCTTGATATATTAAAGAATATACACAATTACATGAAAAAGACACTAAAATACCCCACCTTTTCTCTACTATGTATCTGTGTATAAATGGGGTTTCTTCATATATTTCAAACAAAGCAACACATCATAATAGGCTGAATGCAAAAGCAGTTATGAAACTCCAGTGGTCTTCTATTAAGCAATGCATTAGAGAGTGATAAAACATAAAACCATCTCACACTTATCACTGTATTTTTACTTTGGAATATTTTTTTCATTAAAATATGTTATCCGTGTTAACCTTTCATGAGTTTATCATTTTTAAGTAAGTATTTTAAAACATTTCAGACTTTTCATTTCTAATATGTTAAATACTGATATAGCCCACATAAACAAAAGATCTTTGGGGCATCAATAATGCAAAAGTGTCTCAACACCAAAATGTTAGAAAACCTTTGGTTTTCAACACCACAAAAAAACAGTGCTTACATGCATGTGTATATAAGAGAACAGGCACCTGAGAATGAGTCAGAAGGTCTTGGCTCCAGGTCCACTTGCTTTGGGATTTGGATAAATTAATCTAAGGTCTTAGTTTCTTCATCTGCAAAATGGGTTATTCATGTCTTGTTCTGAGGATAAAAGACAAAATATGTCAAAACAGTTGATACAGTACAGGTATACTGTTATTGTTACAAGATCTCAAAGTTAAGAGTTTTAACCTTGTGACTATATTTCTAAAAAATTCTATATTCTTAAATTTTTTTGCTAAATGCAGAACTCACAAAAAATGCAAGGTGGAGATTTTCTGATTAGTAAATTAGCTCAAATGTCCAACCACATAACTTTACTGATTTAAATTCAGTCTTTGATAGTTATAATTGGTAATATGTATATTCTAATTATTACAGATATTTCCAAATACACATAGAAGTACAGAAAATTGTAACAAAGGCCCATGTACTCTTAAAAATTACCCAAAAATTGCTAATATTATTTCATTTCCTATGTGTGTATATGCCTATTCTGATGTTTTTAAAAAAAACAAGTATTAGGCATCATTTCATCTATAAATACTCCCATATGTATCTTTTTAACAGATGAGAATTCAACATAACCCCATTAACATAGAAATGAACTTTATAGTTCTTAAATACCACCTAAAACATGCAATGCTAAGTTGCTTCAGTCACGTCTGACTCTTTGCGACCCCATGGACGGTAGCTCACCAGGCTCCTCTGTCCATGGGATTCTCCAGGCAAGAATACTGGAGAGGGTTGCCATGCCCCCTTCAACATAAAACATACTCCATGTTCTAACTTCCCGATTGTCTCCCCAAAAAAGAGTCTTCATTAGTTTTTAGTGGTTCTGTAGGATCAAAATATTCTCAACAATTCAGTTACAAGTAATATAAGATTTTCAGCTAAAGAGAAGAAGGAAGTAGAAATAACACCATGCTCTATATACATGCACAGTTTACAAAATCAAGTCAAGAACTATTCTCCAGGGAAATATGCTGCTTCTCCAACAAAACAACGGACAAAAATAACGAGCCACCCACCACAAAAAATGCCAAACTGGGGACACTTCAGTACTCTGAGAAGTGACCCAAAGAGGCCCACTCAGCTGATCAGGAAGGGCAGGGACTGTAGGAAAAGACAGGGTCGGGCCAGCCCATGGTCAGGCAGGCTGGAGGGAAGGTCAGGGCCTGGACAGCAGCGCTCAGACAGGCCTCGAAACCAAAAGGCTGGAAGGCAGCCAGCTGCGGGGTTCAACTCAGAGCTCGAAAATCAGGGCTCCGGGACTTCCCTGGTGGTCCAGTGGTTTTAATACTCTGTGCTCCCAACACTGGGGGCACAGGTTTAATCCATGGTCAGGGAACTAAGATCCCACAAGGCACATCCAAAATAAATTAATTAAACATAAAAAGATAATTGTAAAAAAAAAAAACAACAGTGGTCTAAGCTAGAAATACAATGCAAATATCATCAAATAAACTACCTGTGACAATTCAATTTATTCAGCAAACTTTGTCAAAAAAGTCAATTCTACTAGGCACATCTTAGGATATGGGCCGTAGTATTTTGTGTATAATTATTCAGTGAAACAATAAGCGTATACTTATACGCATATACTTCTCTACATATTACTTTCCCCATTAATTTCAAGGGGAAGAATGGACAAATTTACTATTAATACCTTGTCACATACATGACAATTTATAGTGCAATTGATAGTGTAAAACCTGCAATTTGGCCCACCCCCTCACCCAGACATCAAAACATATGAATTCTTTTGTCCTTTCCAAATACTTTTCAAGATTACATATCACATTAGCTTTTATCATAATACATCACAGACTCAGAGCATTTACATCTACAGTTCTTTTCTAAATGGAGTATTTAGTTGAAGATTGACATGTACACACTGCTATATTTTAAATGGATAATCAACAGTGACCTAGTGTAGAGCACAGGGAACTGTTCAATGTTATATGGCAACCTGGATGGGAGGGAAGTTTGGGGGAGAATGGATATATTTATATGTATGGCTGAGTCCTTTCACGGTTCACCTGAAACTATCACAACACTGTTAGCTATACTCCAACATAAAATAAAAAGTTAAAAAAAAATAAAAATAAATGGAGTATTCAGAAGGAAATCGAGGAAAGGCTAAAGAATCACCCACCTCCTCTGAAAATCATTTTCTTTTCCACTGGCCTATCCCAAGTGTGTCAGAATGAATTGCGGATGAAAACTGGTCAGATGCATATAGAAAATTTTAAGAGATGTGGTTCCATAGGCACATAAATCCTTTTTGGGATCCTTTACCTCAATTCCACCTATAAGGTTTTTTTGTTGTTGTGTTTGTTTGTTTTATGTTTAAAACTACAGAAAAAGTGGGGAAGGAGAGAACACACTTCTTAAAGAATGCTTAAGAAGTACTTCATAAGTGTGTTCCAAAACATGAAAGAGTCACTGAGGAATTTTTTAGTTGACGCTATAAAGGACATCTTGTCAATAACAACAAGACCTGGCAGTCAGACAACGGAGAGTCCAGACTTCCCCGTTTCAAAACTGACACTTTTCTATCAGGTCTACTATCTGCAGAAGTTTAAGATAGTATTTCCAGTGAGACCACTAGGTCCTCTACCAACCTGTAAGGAGAATGATTAAGTGCACAGAGCCCAACGCAGCCCAAATGCCAAATGTACCATGCAGACAAGACCTGGAGGGAATGTCACCCTTGACCTCATTTTCTGGTAACTAAGCTGAAGAGCCGACTTGTACTTTCTGTCCACCTTCAGTTTTGTGTGCTCTCATACAAGGTATCATCAAAACAAACTGTCCTTGGAGTTTAGTTTCCCTTTATAGCACTGTTGTGATTACTGTTCCTAATGGAGAATATACCTAAGTATACAGCCCAGTACATCACAACTCTAAGTAAACTGGAAAGAATGACATTAACCTCACTGCAAAAACACGAGGTTCTTAGCAGACAACAGCAGCAGAACTGCATAAAAATTGTTAACAAGGAGTTGAAAACGCAAAGCCTGCATGCTTCCATCTACAAAATATTATGTAGGTTTCTTTTTAAAAATTGGTTGCAGATAGAGTCGCTGACTGTGTAGATGTCTATTCAAATTGGTTTGGGCTGCAAATAAATATTAAAAAGTTAAATCATTAACATTTCTCCAGGCATATCACAGGCAAAACAGGTCATTCACAGAATAAGTAGGGCTGTAACTAGCACTCTGTAATTTCCTTGTCTCTGATCATTCCTATTTTCACAAGACATCACTCTCTGACATCAGATTTTCCATGAAGTGTTTACTTGTTTATTGCCCTTCTCCCACTGGAGTGTAAATTCCATAAGGGCAAAAACCTTATCTTACTTTCCACTCTTTGCCGGGTTCAGAGCAGTGTCAAGCACACAGGAGAGGTTGCAAACAGATCTGCTGAATGAAGGGATGGCTGAATGGCCACCCCCTGCCCCTCCCCTCCCTTTACTCCATACACAGGTTAACCATCCTTTGAGGTCAGGGTCAAATTCTACCTCCTCTATGAAAAAGACTCCCATTCCTCCAATCTTCTTCTCCTTCATACCATGAATGCCGCCCTTGTCTGCTGCCTGATAATTGTTTATATTTGCATATGTATACAGTTCCCTTAAAATTCTCATAATCCTCATTAAGGGCATGGACCCGTGCCCTTAAGTTTCAGTATCCACCTCAGGACCTATACATAGTCTACCACTAATAAATGCTCTGCTTGACTGACTCATACCTATAATTAATCCAGAAATCAATTGAGTTAATAGTTTCACCTTTTTATAACCTAACCCTCCCTTTCCAATAACTCAACTGAAATTGCAGTGGGTCCCCTCTAGTTTAAATTTATTTTTGGCAACTTCAAGCTTTACATTCTCATATATGTAACTATAACTGCTCATAATTCACTTTATCCATCCCTCCCCCAAGATTAATTTTTGTGTGTAATTACAAAAAAAAAAAAACTTGTGACTTTTTTAGTGATACCTTCAAGTGAAATATCTAACCCCAATCAAGAAGGAAGTTGGAGTTTCATTACTTTCTTCCTGTTGCTGAGGTACTGAAGGGTAGTTTTTCTTTTTATGCCTTTTTCCTTTCATGTCAAGATGGATCCCATTTCCTTCTTTCCTGATCATAGCCCTGGCAAGCTTTTCTTATTGCTTTGTACCTGTCCTTGGTAATCTGCCTTAGACCCTCCTTTCTGAGCCACTCCTGTTTCCTCTAGTCACTTATTTGATCAGATTTCAAACTTTTCAGTCAGCTTGTTTATGAGACTGGCCTCTTCTTAAAGCTTGAGCCTGCTTCTTTAAATCTGGCCATCTCTTCACAAAGCCAACTAAACCCTGGTTATCTGGGCTAAATGAAATGTACAAAAATATCAGGTTATCTACAACACAAGAAAATCAGAAAAAAATCTGACATCTGGCTTTGGAATATACCATGTGGCTTTGGGCAAGATTTACTTTCTTCAAGTTTTTGCTTAAGCCATCACTGTTAGTAACATTTTCTTTTACGATGGTGGAATATCTGTCTCAATTTTAAATTTGAAGCAGTTTTTTCAAAGAGCCAATCAAATATCAACTGAGGTTTTTCCTATGAAGTCCTTAACTCATTTTTTCAATCTGTTGAAAACTATCATAAAATCTGGTTTCTGTTTTCTCTGATTTATTTCCTCCCTGTTCCTGGGCTTCTGATCCAAATCAGCTTACCCTATATTAATTTACTTCTTTAATTTAAAGTACCATTTGCTTGAGAATGAAAAGCATTGTAATAACACTAAATATCTAATAAAATTTTCAGTCCAAATAACACTGGATAGAAGACTTTTTTTTTTAAAGCTACTCCAGGAAAAGTTGGGTTTCTAGGATAAATTACACTGGTAATTCTAGCAAATTTATATTTAGTGGGTTACTATGATTGGCTGAAAAATAGAAAAACATTAAACAGCTATGCAAGTCAGCTTTGTCAATATATAATCCCATAGGCAAAAAACTATGAAATTAAATTCTCAATATGGGCATTTATAGAAAAAGAGCATCAAAACAAACTCATACATCAACCCTGGCCCCTTTTCCTGACCCCAGCCTAAATTCTGCACAATCTCACACGTGATTGCTGCTGCCTCACTTCCACAAATGAGTTTCTAATGTTTAAGAAAAAGGAAAAGAACTAGGTTAACAGGTTCTTCTCTTTTTTTCCCTTTTCAGCTTCTGCCATTGAGCTCTTAGCCAAAGAGATCTCTAATCCTCAATTTTACATGACTGTTTTCACTTTACAGGTATTCAATTATTTTACATTCAAATGCACATTTATATAGAGCTTGAATCTACTCTTTTTCATGCTAATCACCATATTACCAGCAGAATTGAGAATAAACTCATTTTTGCGGTTCCCTCTCATAAAGAACTTTGGGAAGTACAAATTATTTTACCTAAAAGCCAACTTTGGGGCTGGTGTCTTTTAGGCCAAGTTTTTATATAGGATGTTAAATGTTAACCCTTCCAAAACTTTTTTAAACAAGATTTCACAGTCATCAAACTCAGTTAAGTTCCAGAACTTTACTTAAATACAGAAACAAACTCAGGATGCCTAGTCACACTTTGACTAATATACCCCGACAAAGCCCCAAATTCTTAGTTTTTCAATGTACCTTCTCCAGGCTGCAGCACAAGTCTCAATTAACTACGGCCTCCCAAGCTGTTTGTCCACCCATACACATCATTTCTCAAGCAAAAATAAATAATTCACAAGTGACTGATTCAACTGGCAAGAATTCTTTCCTTCTTTTAAAAGTTTACCTTAACTTCAAAAATCTCTTTTCTTGATGAAATTCAGAATAGTATAAATCCTCTGAGGAAAACAGTTGTCACCTATGTGCGCTCAAAAGATGAGTGACTTAAAGAGGCATTTTCTGACAGTCTAAGTTTCCCAAATACTAGTCATAAGGTCTTTCATGGATGGTAAATTTCACACACACACAGGAAAGAAAGGAAAGAAACATACCTGGTCATTTTCTAAACGGGTTTGATAGGTTTGGTTCCCTTGTAAGAGCAGAGTATTTACTTATAATCTTTTAAAGCACAAGTGGCAGCCGGGAGAGTGGGTAAATAAAACCTTCAGAGAGGTTTAAAAACCCTGCATCTTAACTCACTTCCCCTTGATTTCAGGGGCTGTTACTGCAACCCCACGGCAAGTGAGATTATGTAACAGGTTTTTCCTCTCTCCACTTTATTCATCACGGTCTGATTGGAGGTGTGCTTTCTCCAAACGAGTTGAGACTCCTAGGATTTTATTTAGGACGGCTGAAGTTGATACGGTTTGATACATTTCCTTAGGATTTTGCAGGATCTATTCATTTAAATATCTATTTGTAGTTTTCTCAAGTGTGAAAACACAATAACCGTGTAGTTGCTGTTGTAATTTCAAGGAAATAAACGCAGCTGCACCTGAAAACTTCCGTTTTGCACAAATATTTTCCTCCCCTGTGTTTCATTCCATGAAACTGCACAAGATATACGTCTCCCGGGGCTTCTTCCTTTCTCACGTTTTACGGTTGGTGTAAAGAAAGAAAAAGTCCGGGAGCACCGGGCCCCCCAACACCCGGGCTCCCCAACACCCGGCCTCGGGGGGGAAGGGGGGGGTCCCCGGAGGAAAATCGAGTGGGTTGAAGAGCGCAGCCCGGTCACCACTCAGGTGGCCCAGCCGCTCACACGGAAGGCGAGCTGGGGATAATGGGGACAGTCAGGCCGGGGCCCCTCTTGGCAGGCGAGTTGTGTAACAGTCGCGCCTGGAAGTGAGCAGCTTGGCCCGTGAAGGGACCGCGTCCGGCGGCGGCTCCTGGCGGCGGCAGCCGGCCGCCCGGCCCGCTCGGCCCGAGCCCGCGCACCCGCCGCCGCCCCGACTCCGCGCGGGCCGGGCCGGGCCCCCCACCACACACACACCCCTCACGCCTCCGCTTCCCAGGCGCTCGCCCCTCGGGGCCGCGATCGCCCCTACCCCGCCCTCGATCCCGGGCCCGGCCGCCCGAAGGGCAGCGCCGGCGGGACGCGCGGACCGGCGTCCATGCTGCCGGCGCGGCGGGAGCCCGGCCCCGCGCCCACCCGCCCCGCCGTCCGCGCGCCCACTTACTTTCGGGGCCGCAGACCTCGCGGCTCCCTCGGGGGGGCCGGGGGGGAAACGAAAGTTGTCACGGCGTCTCCCCGCGGGGCCCCCTCGCC
>SJYC01068358.1:0-10833 GCA_006408675.1 Madoqua kirkii | reverse complement strand
AAATGGGTATGTCTTTCCTTTTCTCCTTTGCCTTTTGCTTCTTTTCTTTTCTCAGCTATTTGGGAGGCCTCCTCAAACAACCATTTTGCCTTTTTGCATTTCTTTTTCTTAAGGATGGTCTTGATCCCTGCCTCCTATATTATGTCATGAACCTCCATCCATAGTTCTTCAAGCACTCTATTAGATATAATCCCTTGATCTATTTGTCATTTCCACTGTTTATATAAATGTAAATATAAGTAAAGGAAAAGAATAATATAAAGATGTGATAGACAGTGACTTTGTGGTTTTGATGGTCAAGAATTGTCTTCAGATAGTTACAGCAGTAAAGCCCTTTTTGTGAAAATGACATTCGAACTTAAACTTATCTGAAAGCAAAAACAAACTACCAACTGTTGAGAGCAGTATGCTCAAACTAGCCCTTAAGTGAGAACATGACTCAAACATCAGTGTGTTTGAGGAGCAGAAGTAAGCCTTGGGTGACAGTTGAGAAATGAGTGAGGAGAGATGTAAACGATAAAGTCAAAGAAATAGGGCAGAATACATGAGACCCAGTCCAGTGTGATACACAACATGAATTTTAGCGCTGGAAGGCCACAGTATATTAGCGTGGAACATTTGCTCCTAGAGGAACAGTTATAAGCACCAATCAGAAATGCGTAAAGATATCTATATTTGGCATTGGAGGAGACATCAAATTGACACAGAATTCCTGACTTTCATTAATAATTTCTTACACTATCTAACATTAAGGTAATGAGTTTGAAACACTGCTATGTATGTCTCCAGGTTTTGGTGAACAAGCAAAAGTTTTATTTCATACACAAGATAAAAAGTTAAGACTCTTCCAACTGCTAAAAGCAAATTATGTTACCAGTGTCCTGCATGAAAATGGAATTCTGTATCTACATAATGAACACAGAGACTCGAGTTTGGTCACATGTTGCATTCCCAACATTTTTTATTGAAATTATTTTCACTTATAACATAGTTATAAGCACCAGTCAGAAATGCGTAAAGATATCTATATTTGGCATTGGAGGAGACATCAAATTGACACAGAATTCCTGACTTTCATTAATAATTTCTTACACTATCTAACATTAAGGTAATGAGTTTGAAACACTGCTATGGATGTCTCCAGGTTTTGGTGAACAAGCAAAAGTTTTATTTCATACACAAGATAAAAAGTTAAGACTCTTCCAACTGCTAAAAGCAAATTATGTTCCCAGTGTCCTGCATGAAAATGGAATTCTGTATCTACATAATGAACACAGAGACTCGAGTTTGGTCACATGTTGCATTCCCAACATTTTTTATTGAAATTATTTTCACTTATAACATAAATGTCTTATGAGATAGTCAGAATAGCTTATTATTTTATTTTTTTTTTAATTTTTACTTTTTTATTTTTGTTTAATGCTTATTCCATTTCACAGTACTGTATTGGTTCTGCCATACACTGATATGAATCAGCCACAGGTGTAGACGATCTCCCCATGTTAAAGCCCCCTCCCACCTCCCTTCCCTGCCCATCCCCCCGGTTCATCCCATACACCGGCCCCAAGCATCCTGTATCCTGTATTGAACATAGACTGGTGCTTCCTCTCCCATATGATTGTATACATGTTTCGTTGTAGTGAAAAAAGTGAGAGTCAAGGAATTGTATATAATACCTGGACCTTATAAGGTATAATTTCAAATCTTATCTTTTCTACTTCTTACCCATGTTAATTATATAATACACATGTTTTCATTTTGGATATCTTAATATTTTTTTCAGTGATATTGATCTCAGATATAAAATAATGGAACTTATGGATAAGGAAGATCTATAACATACATACAATGAAATATGACTCAGCTATTAAAAAGGAACAAAACTGTGCCATTTTTAGAGACATGGATATGTGTAGAGACTTTCGTGGGCTCCCAGGTGGTGCTAGTGGTAAAGAACCCACCTGCCAATGCAGGAGACTTAAAGAGATGTGGGTTTGATCTCTGGGTTGGGAAGATACACTGGAGGAGGGCATAGTAACCCACTCCAGTATTCCCGCCTGGAGAATCCCATGGACAGAAGAGCCTAATGGGCTATTCTATAGGGTAGCAAAGAGTCAGACACAACTGAAATGACTTAGCATGCATGCACAGAGACTGTTATACAAAGTAAAGTAAGTCAGAAAGAAAAAAGCAAATATCATAAATTAAGGCACATATGTAGAATCTAGAAAGATGGTACAGATGATATTTGCAAAGCAGAAATAAAGAAACAGATATAGAAAGCAAATGGATGGATACCAAGAAGGGAAGAGGAGATTGGGATTGACATATATACACTACTATGTATAAAATGGATAATTAACAAGAATCTACTGAATAGCACAGAGAACTCTACTCAATGCTGTGTGGTGATCTAAATGGGAAGGAAATCTAAAAAAGAGGGGATGTATGTATATATATAGCTGTTTCACTTAACTGTACCGTAGAAGCAAATACAACACTGCAAAGCAACTATACTCCAATAAGAATTAATTATGGGAACTTGTGTACATCTGTGGTGGATTCATGTTGATGTGTGGAAAAACCAATACAATATTGTAAAAAAAAGTAAATCAATAAATAATAATAAAAAATAAAGTGTAAAAATAAAACAGTGGAATTCAACAACCAATTAAAAATGGATTAATCATTAGGTTTATAATCTGCTAAGTCATGGTTGAGAAGTTTTCTTCACAACACTCTTCATCTATACACTTCTTTCTGTGAATTTTGGCTTTGTGAATATTCATAAATTATTTGTTAATAAGAACATTTCAAGTATATGAATTATCCTATAGAGTATTGAGTCATATACACAGAAGGAGGAATGATTTTCTCCCTCAATGCTCAGTTTTATGTAAAATATGTTAGAAACCTTTTATTTCAGTGCAGAAATAGCCTTCACTTAGAAACTTATCAGTGCCATTTTGACAGCCGTGCTCTATGCTGCAGTATTTCAATATCATGTATTTAAATTGTCTTGATTGTCCTTCAAAAATATGAAGTGCTCAAAAGCTTTATTCATCAATGAGAATAATTGAGAGACATGACTAAGCAACTAATGCTTTCACAGGGAAAAAATAGATGTTGTAAATTATTTTGTTTCTTAATCTGTGATATTAAATATTGTTGTTGAGACACTAAATCATATTCAACTCTTTTTCAACTTATGGACTGTATCCTGCCAGGCTCCTCTCTCCATGTGACTTCCCAGGCAAGAGAACAGGAAGGAGTTGCTATTTCCTCCTCCAGGGGATATTCCTGACCCAGGCATTGAATCCACATCTCTTGCATTGTGGGCAGATCTTTCCCACTCAGCCAACAGGAAAGCCATGATATTAGGTAGCAGTTGTAAAATAAGTGTTATCTATTTATAAATTACCTATCTCTAGTCTGCACTAAATATAGATACAATGCTTGACTCAATACCATAAAAGCATTTTTGATACTAGGAGAAGGAGAACTTTGCACTTTTCATGACTGCCTACTCTGCTTAAATCCACTACTTCTTACTTCCTCTTAACTTTGAGAAAAAAGAGTTTGTAATCTGAATGTTTAGAGTCTAAGTTATCTACCAACCAGGCTATATTTCACAAACAGAAAAATATCACCATTAATTTTCAATGTTAAAAATTAAATGGTACTTTGATTTCATCCACAGATTTTTATTTATATGTAGATTTTCCTTGAGGCTCTCTTCAAAGCTGCAGTATAACTAGCAGACTGTATTCAGGAATTCTTTGACTGACCCCTAACCCAAATGCTATTATAATAACACAAAAAGTACCCTAGAACACTATATGTGGATTTGTGGTATCCTCAGGGGAAGAGTTGTCAAAATGGAGGATGTTTTGCATGCCTTCAAGAAGTTCATGTTTAATTTGGAAGGTATAGAGTTCCTCTGGTGACACAGATGGTAAAGAATTTGCCTGCAATACAGAAGACCCACATTCAATCCCTGGGTCAGGAAGATTCCCTGGAGAAGGGAATAGCTACCCACTCTAGTATTCTTGCCTGGAGAATTCCATGAATAGAGGAGTCTGATGGGCTACAGGCATGGGGTCACAAAGAGTTGGACATGACTCAGCAAATAACACAAACATACCTAATATATTTCTCTATAGGTAGCAAATTATAGCAAAGCATATTTTCTTCTGCTCAAGTGTACAGAACAAGAAAAATATTTCAACTGGATATGAAATTTGACTTTGACCCTAAATGGAGAATGACGTTTTTATGGATGTAGAATAAGAAAAAAACAAATGAAGAACAAACAAAAATAAGATAAAGGGAGTAATTTTGAGTAAATATTTGAATGTACATGGCTATTTAAAAAATCAGAGGAAGATAACATAAAGATTGGGACATGAAGTAATGACTCAAGAAATATGCTGGTTATGTTTAGGGGGATAATAATGTACAAAAATTGAGGGAAAGAAGTAAAATAAAGAAAACTCAAGTTTTTCTATGTTATAGAGATCATGTTGAATCCCAAACAGGAAATTAAAGAAGACAAGCATGTTTAGAAGATGGTTTATAAAAAATTTATTTTTGAGTGTTGAAAAGTTTTTTAATCAAGTAGAGTTGATTTACAATATTATAATAGTTTCAGGAGTTCAATAAACATTAAATTTTTTTATATGTTAACTCCATATAAATTATTACAAAATACTTCCTTGTGTTGTATAGCATATTCTTGGTGTTTTTTTTTAATTTATGCATAAATTATTTCATATTTCTTGATCCAGCCCCTCTCTTGCTCCTTCCCCTTTTCTCTCTACCCACTGTCAACCACTGGTTTGTTCTCTATATTTGTGATCCTGTATCTGTTTTGCTTAATAAAATGAAACTTATTCATTTGTTTTAGTTTTTAGATGCCATATTTAAGTAATAGCATAAAGGGTTTGTATTTTTCCATCTGAATTAGCTTATTAAGCATGATACTCTCTAAGTCCACTCATATTGTTACAAAAGGCAGAATTTTATTTGTTTTTATAGCTGAGTAATATTACATTGTATAAATATACCAAATCTTATTTATTCACTCATCTGTTGATGGACACTTAAGTTGCTCCCATATCTTGGCTATTATAAATAAGGCGGCTATGGACATTTATTTTCAGATTAGTTTTTGTTTTCTTGGGACATAAACCCAGGAATGGAAATGCTGGATCATATAGTAGTTATATTTTAAGTTTTTTAAGGAACTTTCACACTGTTTTCCACAATGATTGTACCAATTTACATGCCCACCAACAATATACAAGAATGTTCTTTGTTCACATCCTTAACAGCATTTGTTATTTGTGGACTTGTTTTGATGATAGGTATTCAGACAAGTGTGAGGTGATATTTCATTGTGCTTTTGATTTGAATTTCTCTGATGATAGCAATATTGAACTCTTTTTCATGTGCCTGTGGGCTATCTGTTTATCTTCTTTGAAAAAATGTTTATTCAGACCTTCTTCTCATTTTTATCCAGATAGATTTTTTTTTTGGGGGGGGGGGATATAGACTTGCATGAGTTATTTATATACTTTAGATACTAATCTCTTATTCATCATATCTATTTGCAGGTATTTTCTCCAATTCAAAAGTTTATCTTTCTATGTTGCTGATGGTTTCCTTTGCTGTGCAATAGTGTTTAAGTTTAATTTGGTCTCATTATTTTTTTTTCTTTTGTCTTAGAAGACAGGTTAAAAAAAATACTGCTATGATTTATATCAAAGAGTGTTCTGCCCATGTTTTCTTTTAGGAGTTTATGGCTTTTGGTCATACATTTAGATGTTTAAACAATTTTAAGTTTTGTTGTTGTTTTGTACATAGTTTGCAAAACTGTTCTAAAATCATTCTTTTCGTGCAGCTATCCAGTTTTGCTAGCACCATTTGTTGAAGAGACTGTCTTTTCTCTGTTGTATAGTCTTTGCTCCTTTGCTTTAGATTAATTGATCATAAGTGTGTGGGCTTATTTCTGAGTTATCTAGTTTGTTCCATTGATCTATGGAGTCAGTTTTTGTCCCAGTACTGTACTGTTTCAATTACTGCAGTTTTGCAGTATAGTCTGAAGTCAAGGAGAATGATACTTACAGCTTTGTTCTTTTCAATATTTCTTTGGTAATTTGAGGTCTTTTGTGGTTCAGTATAAATTTTAGGATTATTTGTCATGGGTATTTTGACAGAGATTACAGTAAATCTGTATTATCTTTGTGTAGTATGGACATATTAGTAATATTAATTCTTCCAATCCAAGATTAAGGGATATTTTCAATTTCCTTGTATCATCTTTAATTCCTTCATTAATGTTTATATTTTTCAGAATATAAGAATTTCACCCCCTTGGTTAAGTGTATTCTTCAGTATTTTATTCATTTTGATGTGATTCTAAATGGCATTGGTTTACTTTGCTTTTTGTTTCTGATAGTTCATTTTAGTATATAGAAAAACAACAGAGTTTAGTAGTTTAATCTTTATTCTATGAGCTTACTAGATTCATTTATTAGTTCTATTAGACTTTTTGGTAGAGACTTTCGAGTTTACTATATGTGTTATCATGTCATCTGAAAATAGTGACAATTTTACTTATGCTGTATCCAGTTAGTTTTTAGTGTGGATTGTTACCCATATATATGTATTTTTTATTTGGTCACAGCAGGAGGTGAGTATTGTATTCTCCAACTATACTATCTTGATATATTCTGGTTTATGAAATCTTTAAAATTTGCTTGAGGAATTGGTATGAAACTAAGTGAAAAACGGTAGTAGACAGTTGAAAACGAGTACCTGTTCAACTGAAGATAGGTTTTAAGATATGAATTTAAAAGTCATCATGTTATAGCAAATATATAGTAAGCTGGGAAGCATATTCTGAAAATGCAACATAAGGCAGATGTTTGGTGAATTATGGCTTAAACTATTCCTTTTGTTTCTGCAAAACATACTACTAATATTTTGAATTGAAAGATGGAAAAGAAAGAGGGAAGAGATGTAAATGAAGCCCTTGTAGACTTACTGGTTCTCCTTTCCAGCATTCAAATAGCATACCCAGTGGTAGGAAATGAGCATCAAACAAAATCATCATCTGATAAAAATAAACTGGAGCAGTTGATCTACCCCTCTGATAAGACAATAACAAGATAGTTCTGAATCTTTGAGGCGGCAAAATCAGAATCTCTGCATGTAAAACTGTCTCCCCATATAGACACATCTGAGGAGCTCAAATGCTCTTTTAGGAGTACAGACTAATGTGAATGTGGAACCATACCCTGAGCATAAGATTGGGTCATTCATTACTGCAGTAACATTCTTTGGCCTTAGTATTTGTGCACAGGAAAAGTGCAGAAATTTTTTTTCCAATGCCCATTTCACACCTGTATCAGCACGGCCACACATTTTAACCAATAAATAAGCATACTATATTGCTCCTAAACTCCAGGAGAGAGTATCTTAACACCATGACAGAACATCATGCTATCCACTAGTAAACACCTGGATATATAAGAGAGACCCTAAAAGAGAAACTAAACTACCCACTAATCAGAGCAGGTGGTATTTTTCTCATTGCCTGTGCAATATTATTGATTGTAGTAGAGTGTTTATTTCTTAAACTCTAAGGCTGAGTTACTCCCATCTTGCATATTGTTAAAGCTGCCAGTATAGGGACTATGTATTTATCATAAAATTAAGTCTATATGGAAGTTTTCCTAGAGTACTATGCATAAAATAAAAATGGAATATTATTGACATAACTAACTAGGGATGTCATAGTGAAAAAGATAACAGGAAACAATAACATTAAATATATCCTTTCTTACAATCATTCATTTTACAGCATACAATTTTTAACAGCAATGAATGAATATATACTATATGTCATGATATTGCAGAAAACCTTATTGGCTGATTTTCCTCAAACACTAAATGCCATTTTTAAATCTGGCTGGCCCTCAAAGTAGCATAAAGCATTCTCAGATTGTTAAGCATGTGCTTTGCTAGTTCAGAGATAGAAGATGATAATGTCACAGAAGATACCCAGAATATACTTACTAAGTGATAAGTGATATATTTATACCTTTATAAGAATTAACAGGATAAAAATGTTTTTGGAGAAATTAGATTATGGATAAAATAGTAAATTAAATATATCCATCCCTTGTTATTGTTGTTTAATCACTAAGTCGTATCCAACACTTGCAACTCCATAGACTGTAGCCTGTCAGGCTTCTCTGTCCAAGAAATTTCCCAGGCAAGAATACTGGGGTGGGTTTCCATTTCCTTCTCCAGGAAATCTTCCCAAACCAGGATCTAACTCACATCTCCTGTGTCTCCTGCATTGCAGGTGGATTTTTTACCACTGAGCCATCAGGGAAGCCTATCCATTGTTATAAATTAATTTTATTCCATGGACACTGATATAAAAGTTTCTATACCACTGAAATAAAGGCCTTTCTAGACCAAATATGATAGAAACAATTTCAATAAAAATACTGGGTATAATTTCTCAAGGAAAAGAAAACCTAAATATTCTCAAGAACTATAGCCGTTGAGCTAGTACATATTGTCACAGGCCATATGTGACAAAATATACTGAGGTTTCTAATAAAATGTATGTTCCTTATCTCTAGCCTCTTCTATTCTCTCAGAATAAAATATGCATATTTTAACACATTGGTAATATGATTCTTATACATACTAATGCTTGAGAACTTCTGATATGAAAACAGATTGTTTCTATTTCTGGCTTGTTTTCCCTCCTGAGTGATTTTTATGACTCAGTAAGCATTGAATATAAATCTCAGGAGACCATAATCTCTGTAAAATGAGAAATACTAACTATACAAGATCCCCAAGTAAGAGGCAAAAGTCATCATCCAAACAAGCAAGAGAAGTGGCTTAAAAAGAAGTCTAAGTAGAAAGATAGTTGATGTAACTTTGAACCATGAGAAAGATAAAGTAAGGGACAGTGAAAATTGGTTTTACTGTGGCTTGCAGGTAGGTTGGATTGGCATGTTAAGAGTAGGGAAAGAGAAAAAGAAATATAGGAGGGCTGACCAGCTATAAGACTTCTCAAGGAAAATGGGAAAAAATAGAATACTTTATCAGTAAAGTTAGGTGGTATGGAAAATAAATGTTGAAAAAAATAAGTTCCAATAAGGAGATTAAGAATAAAATGCCTAGAAAGTAGAAAAGAGTTGCTGAGAAATCTTCCTATATTATACAAGAAAGAATGAATAGGCAATGAAACTCATGCATCATTAAATTGTCATTTATTTGGGGAGCAAGTTCAGAGACCTGAAAAATAGCGAAAATGGCTCACTATAATGTTGGATGTGAAATGTTGTAAAAGTTATATCGCTACAAGAAATATAGCAAGTTAGGCTGTTGAAATGCAGCCACAATGTGTGAAATATAATAAATGAAGTAATGTTGTGTACCAGCAATCAACAAATGCACGTTACACAGAATAGTCTCCTTCTTATAGAGTAGGTGAATACTGTTATGAGGGCTTGCTACCCACAAGTATGAATTATAAGAACTGACTGATTTGCAATAAATTACTTTGATAGGGAAGTGCCCTGGCATTTAGGGGGTAAGAAATTAATCCTCTATAACCGAGAAGGCTATATTTTACAGAATAGTGAGTAGGGAAATGATAAAGTTTTTTGAACTAAATTCCATAACTTCAGAGCCTGTCTAGTAATACTTAGATCTTGCTTAGTTCCATCTATAAATATTTAAAAAATACTTTTCTTTTTCACTAAAATCCAGATAATGAAACTCTATGTAAATTGAGCATCTAAATATAGGAAAGTACAGCTGTAGTTCTTAGAGAAGAATTAGAGCTTCGGACAGGTGGGCACTGATTGCCTAGCTATTTGCCTGCTTTCAGTCATTATGTGGTTCTTGTTGTGTGTACCTGATACATAATATGATACATTAGTTTATATAATTGTACTTATGAGAAGTGAACCTAATTACAAAAATCGATGTCACATATATGAAATTAGAAGCTGACTTTATTTTGAAAGAATAATGAAGAAATTGTCAAATCTGCTGTCTGTTCTGTCTTACTGTCCATGAAGGTGTTTGCACTTGATGGGCACATGTAACTGACCATGGTAGGGAATCATTTTATGTCATAAGAAGTTTTGAAGTTGTTGTATTATGGTTGCATTCTGTGAATCATCAAAAATCACCCTGTTTAACCCATAGCTCTTAAATAATATAAAGAAGTGGAGTTTTGAATATTTTACTTATTGGGACTCAGTTGGACTCTCTTGAAAAAGTCATTTTAAAATTATAATGATTTAACTTTAATCTTTAAGTTATCTGCAAAACAAACATCCTAGTCTTTATAGGAATAGGAAATAGGCTTAATATATATTTTTCCTTATAATCAAGTTAAAACATATTTTAAAAGGTATGTTCAGATGCACTCTCTTATACACATCTTCTCTTATTCATCATATCTATTTGCAGGTATTTTCTCCAATTCAAAAGTTTATCTTTCTATGTTGCTGATGGTTTCCTTTGCTGTGCAATAGTGTTTAAGTTTAATTTGGTCTCATTATTTTTTTTTCTTTTGTCTTAGAAGACAGGTTAAAAAAAATACTGCTATGATTTATATCAAAGAGTGTTCTGCCCATGTTTTCTTTTAGGAGTTTATGGCTTTTGGTCATACATTTAGATGTTTAAACAATTTTAAGTTTTGTTGTTGTTTTGTACATAGTTTGCAAAACTGTTCTAAAATCATTCTTTTCGTGCAGAGATCCAGTTTTGCTAGCACCATTTGTTGAA
>SJYC01068356.1:0-12544 GCA_006408675.1 Madoqua kirkii | reverse complement strand
ATGTGAACGAATGGTTTCAATAAAGCATGAATTTTACATTAGGAAAGCATTATATTTTAATTGTATCTATTTTTTAAGAGAATTAAATGACCAATTCTTGTTACCTGTCAGCCTTTGTTAAAAAATACATTTTCCCCCCAAAATTCACAGCTGTATCTACCTTTTTATATTTTTTTCTGTGATATAAATATCTTCCACATATCTCTGTAGAGTTTTGTCCAGTTGTTGAAGAGATTCTATCACCAAAATTTTAATATCATTTAGAATTTGTTTTTGTTCCTTTTAAAGATAATCCCATTCTGAATATTTCTCTCAGATATTTAGGCCCTTAGAGCTGAGGAAGATCCATTGATAGCTACTATATGAGTTAAGGTAAAAGTTGATTATTATTCAGTCATTCACCATAATGGTGAATGCAATTGGACTTAACTTGTCAACAATGATTTCATAAGGTGTAGGGTCAAAAATGTAAACAAATCAATACAAATCATCCCTATCCTTTCCCTTTGTCTACCTGACTCATTCTCTATCACAAGAGGATGCTGACTGAGTTAGTACCACTTCACTTTGGAACACTGCTGATCCTGATTGCTCCAGTTACTTATGTTTGCCTGGATGATGGCAATTTGATTCACACTGTATTCTAATTTCTTCTCAAGATTCCATGTATTAATAATCTATCTTCAATTTCTATGTCTATGTTAGTATCTATATATTTATCCACATTTCTTTCTATCTATTTATCTATCTATCTATCTGTCTTTAAATTTTTCTTATAAAACATAGTATAAATGCTCTTTTAGGTTTCAGGAGCTAATTGACTTCCATAATGTCTCAACATTGTTGATAAGTACAATGCTAAGTTGCTGACTCCTTACAAATCTTAGTATTTGTTGAATCTGCTCTAGTTTTTCTAGAATTTCAATATTATAGTCTTTTTATTTGTGCTTCCTTTCAATAGTTCTGTTACAGTTCACTGGAGGTCAGGCAATGTTATTTCCTAATCTTCAGAACAACAGAGCCATAATAAAGGGAAAAACATTAACCTCTGCCTTTATATTTTCTGCATGGTATATTTCCTGTTAATTATAGGAATTAAAAAAAATGGCTGTTAGAAAAAAAGCTTTGCTTCTCTTTGCATATTCTAGTTTCAGTTCTTTTCAATTATGTCATTATTCCACTGAATCCATACTCTCAAGAAATGAATATTCTACAAGCATTTTGTTTTTATCACAGCTCTCAGAAATGCCTTTTATTTACTTATGAGGGTTCCTTTTCTTCTTTTTCTTTTTTTTTAATTAACATTTTAATTTTTAGAATGGTTTAAGGTTTTCAGAAAAATAAGTGGTAACTACAGATATTTCCCTTATACTTCCTGTCTCCACCCACATACCACCTCCCCAACATCAGTAGCCTGCATTAGGCTGGTACATTTGTTACAACTAATGAAACCACATTGAGACATTATTACCACCCAAAGTTTACAGTTTGCATGAGGCTTTGCCCTTTGTGCTGTGCATTCTATGAGTTTTGACAAATATGTAAGGACATGTATCCACCATTATAACCTCACATAGAATAGTTTTTTGCCTTAAAAATATCATTACTCTACCTGTTATCTCTATTCTTGCCTCAAACCCTTGAAAACCACCATCTTACTGTCTCCATAGCTTGCCTTTTCTAAAATGCCATATGTTGAAATCACACAGCATGCAGACTTTTCAAATTAACTTTTTTCAGCTATCAATATTCATTTAATATTTTTCCATAGCTTCCTAAGTGGTGCTAGTGGTAAAGAACCCTCCTGCCAGGGCAAGAGATATAAGAGACACAGATGGATTTGATCCCTGGATCTGGAAGATCCCCTGTAGGAGGGCATGGCAACTCATTCCAGTATTCTTGTCTGGAGAATTCCATGGACAGAGGAACCTGGGAGGCTACAGTCCATAAGGTCACAAAGAGTCTAATACAACTGAAGTGACTTAACACACATGTACTCATGGCTTTCCATGACTTGATAATGAATTTTTGTCTCTCTGTATCACCTGTGTCTTTTAAAACACATTTTAGAGCAGTTCTACCCACAAAAAAATTGAGGAGAATGTACAGAGACGTACCAGACACTCTCTGTCCTAACATTTTGTTACAATTGATGAACCAAATTTGATATATTATAATTATTCTAAGTCAAATGCTATTCTTTTCTAGAGACACAGTCATGCCCCTAAAATAATGTTTTGCTAGCTCTCTGGACATCCCTTGGTTTAGTCAAGTTGACACATAAAAATAACCATTACAACATTCCAGAAAAATGGTACTTGATATGAACTTTGGTCCTACGTAAATAACTTCCTGTTCTCTGTCTATGAATGTGGCTATGTGAGGAATTTTGGCAGGCATAACTGCAACATTTTATGATCATGAGGGGAATTTCAAAATAATGAAGATGCCTAAGCATAGATATGGAAAGTAACCTGGGAATTTGAACAATGTTTCCAATTTGCCCATCTTTGAAAACACACACTCTACATATTTCTTGTCATGAGAGATTATAATCCTTTTACTGTTTGTTTAAGCAGCATCTAAAAGAAACCTGGAATGTGAAGTCAAGTGGGCCTTAGAAAGCATAACTACGAACAAAGCTAGTGGAGGTGACGGAATTCTAGTTGAGCTATTTCAAATTCTGAAAGATGATGCTGTGAATGTGCTGCACTCAATATGCCAGAAAATTTGGAAAACCCAGCAGTGGCCACAGGACTGGAAAAGGGCAGTTTTCATTCCAATCCCAAAGAAAGGAAATGTCAAAGAATGCTCAAACTACTAAACAACTGCACTCATCTCACACGCTAGTAAAGTAATACTCAAAATTCTCCAAGCCAGGCTTCAGCAATATGTGAACTGTGAACTTCCTGATGTTCAAGCTGGTTTCAGAAAAGGCAGAGGAACCAGAGATCAAATTGCCAACATCCGCTGGATTATAGAAAAAGCATGACAGTTCCAGAAAAACATCTATTTCTGCTTTATTGACTATGCCAAAGCCTTTGACTGTGTGGATCACAAGAAACTGTGGAAAATTCTGAAAGAGATGGGAATACCAGACCACCTAACCTGCCTCTTGAGGAATCTGTATGCAGGCCAAGAAGCAACAGTTAGAAATGGATATGAAACAACAGACTGGTTTCAAATAGGAAAAGGAGAACATCAAGGCTCTATATTGTCACCCTGCTTATTTAACTTCTATGCAGAGTACATCATGAGAAACGCTGGGCTGGAAGAAACACAAGCTGGAACCAAGATTGCCAGGAGAAATATCAATAACATCAGATATGCAAGTGATACCACTGTTATGGCAGAAAGTGAAGAGGAGCTAAAAGGCCTCTTGATGAAAGTGAAAGAGGAAAGCGAAAATGTTGGGTTAAAGCTCAACATTCAGAAAACTAACATCATGGCATCCAGTCCCATCACTCCATGGGAAATAGATGGGGAAACAGTAGAAACAGTGTTAGACTTTAATTTGGGGGGCTCCAAAATCACTGCAGATGGTGGTTGGAGCCATGAAATTAAAATACGGTTACTCCTTGAAAGAAAATTTATGACCAACCTAGATAGGATATTCAAAAGCAAAGACATTACTTTGCCAACTAAGGTCCATCTAGTCAAGGCTATGTTTTTTCCAGTAGTCATGTATGGGTGTGAGAGTTGGACTGTGAAGAAGGCTGAGTGCCGAAGAATTGATGCTTTTGAACTATCGTGTTAATGAAGACACTTGAGAGTCCCTTGGACTGCAAGGAGATTCAACCAGTCCATTCTGAAGGAGGTCAGTCCTGGGATTTCTTTTGAAGGAATGATGCTAAAGCTGAAACTCCAGTACTTTGGGCAACTCATGCGAAGAGTTGACTCACTGGAAAAGACTTTGATGCTGGGAAGGATCGGGGACAGGAAGAGAAAGGGACGACAGAAGATGAGATGGCTGGATGGCATCACTGACTTGATGGACGCGTTTCTGAGTGAACTCCGGGAGCTGGTGATGGACA
The DNA here is from genome assembly GCA_006408675.1 of Madoqua kirkii. Taxonomy (NCBI): domain Eukaryota; kingdom Metazoa; phylum Chordata; class Mammalia; order Artiodactyla; family Bovidae; genus Madoqua; species Madoqua kirkii. Next base: position 8,510 of record SJYC01068356.1, on the reverse strand, counting down.
AAGGAGGCCTAGCATGCTGCGATTCATGGGGTCGCAAAGAGTCGGACACGACTCAGCGACTGAACTGAACCAAACTGAAGAGAATCCAACTAATCTAAATATCCATCTATAAGGTAATGAAAAAAGAAAATGTACTTTATCTTCATGAAACTTTTTGCTAAAAGAATTTAATATAATGCCTGTGTACTAATGAAGATATGTCATTTAGTTGTATGAAGGAAAGATACAAAGTTTGTGATATATTTACATAAACATACATATCATTACTCAATAAACATATACCCTAATGAGTACATGTATTTAAATGTATTTTATATGTATGCAGCTATATAATGTGCATTAGATGGCATAGGATATTATTTGAAGAAATAGACACTAAATAGACAACAGTGATTATGTCAGTAGAACAAGTGGTGGGGCTTGGGATAGGAGCTGTTCAAAGTTGTCACAGCATTAACCGATCACTTAGAAAATACAGAACATATTAAAGTAAAAGGTATAATTTAAATAATTATAGAATAGACAATTTTGAAATATTCTTAATATAAAACATTCAAAAGATGAAAATGCTACAAAATAACTTTGTTGAAATTAACAGATTGCACACCATAGAATGCTTAGGGCTGAGATTAAAGTGAGAAGAGGATCTTCTTTATGTGTCTGTGAAGTAAATGTTTCTAATCAGCTCCACAGAGATTTGACGATACATCTTGTCTGAGTTATTAGGTAACACAAAGCCTGCCTAATTCTCAGGGACCCATCAACCTCTGCCCACCATTAACTTTTTATCTGATATTTCAACTTAAAATACCCTAGGCTATATTTGTCTTTAACAGTTGAAAAGTTCAGGGTTAAGATAAGAGACAAGATAGTACTGTAATTATTTAGGTACCATTTAATATGGTAAAATATCAATTTATCAAATGGTACCCTAGAGGCCTAAAAAGATTAATACATTTTCTAGAAGTGTCTAAATTAATCCCAGGGTATACTTAATAAAGTCTAAGTTACTATTTCAATGATTGTATAACTTGTGGAAGGAATTAATTTTTGTTAACACATTTAGTGGAAAGAATCTTTGCTATGGCTTTGTTAACTGTTAAATCTTTTAAAACATTAATTGTTAACATTGTATCAGGACTTTATTTGTTAGCACATTTTGTTCATGTTACTAGCTAATACTATTCAAGTTGTGGGAGAAAAATGAACTATTACTAGCCTCACAGTCATCATATTATTTTACAGGCTAGATTGAATCCCTGCAGCTCAATTTTGCTGTTTGTTGTTGTTGCTCAGTGGTTCTGTCATGTCCAAGTTGTGACCCCAGCTCAACTGACAAACCTGTTTTAAAATTTTCTAGTGACATATGAATTCTGCTGCAACTATCTGGAAACTGCAAGTGTATTAATTGCATGTTGCTGCTGATTGGATCTGTGTTATATAAAGAAGCAAAGTAGTGTTGGAATAAAATAAATATAATTTTAAAACACATGAAAGAGGTGGTTATAATTACTTGTATAAAACATTAATACAGTCCTAGTATTTAACAACCTTTATATGTGTGGGTACTCAGTCATGTCTGACTCATGGTGACCCCATGAACTATATAGATTGCAAGGCACCTCTCTCCATGGCATGTTCCAGGCAAAATTACTGGAGTGATCTTCCTACTCCAGGAGATCTTCCTGACCCAGGGGTCAAACCCACATGTCTTATTTCTCCTGCATTAGCAGATGGATTCTTTATTGTACCACCTGGCAAGCCCAATCTTTTACATACATGTTAGTATATAGATACTACTTTGATTATTTTGATTTTATAATTTTCTGTGCATCATAATTATCCAAATTGAATTTTTTAAATGAATTATAGAGGCTCTGTAAAATATCAGTAGCTTGCAATGTAAATTTATATAATAGCTTCTATTTATATATTTGGTATTAGCAAACCAGTTACTGAGGTGGATTCAGTTCTCTTTCTACAACATATTCTCTACATCTCTATCATCTCTCCAGTCTAGCAGCCTACTTTGAAGACCTTGAACTTGCCAGACTTCACAATTGCATGTCAACTCCTTGAAATAGAACTTTCTATTTTCCTCTCCGTTTTCCCTTTCTCTTTCCCTTTCTTGGTTTGTCTCTCTCTAGCTCTCTCTCTCTCTCTCTCTCTCAATCTTTCTAAATCTATCTGAAAGGTAGATTTTATATACAGAGACACGTGTGTGTGTCTGTGTGTATAATGCATACAACCTTTTATTTGATTTGTTTCTTCCAAGACACAAAATCGCCTGTTGCAGATTCTTCCTAAGTTTTAGGATACTATTTTTCAAACTCCTTATCACAAATATTTAACCTCTTATTTTCTTTCTGCTATATCTACCTTTTGTGCTTATTCTCTCATTATACATATTTAATAGTGCCATGCCAATTAATTCACCATTTCTTGACATCCTATGATCTTGTGTTGCATTGCTGATTCACTTTATTCACTTGTTACTTTTGTCATTCATTTTTACATACAAAACATAGCTTTAAGGAATTGCAATTTGCTAAAAACTGAACTCATTTCAGTGTTTAAGGAAGTTAAGTCTCTCTTATTCATGTGCAGACAGAAGGAATAAATTCTAAATCCTTCTGGTCAAACCTGTGCAATAAGATAACGATTAGCCTCATGTGTCTAACAAGCATTTGAAATGTGTCTAGTCTGGATTTAAATGTGCTGCAATTGTAAAATACATACTGGACTTCAAAACTTAGTAGCAAATAGTAGTTAAAATGTATTAATTATCTCTCTGTTTTCTTTTACTTTTTTTTTATTGTGGCCATTAGAAAGTACAAAGTTACATATGTGACTTGTATCTTTGACTTTTATTGAGTAGTGCTAGCCTAGACCTTCCTTCCCTCCTCATCCACATATCCTTTCCTTTCCATTTCCCATCCACATTGTGTACTTATTTCATTGTGTCACTTCATCTATAAATCAATAGTTATTATGTTATATTATAAATTTTGGAAATATATTCTAAATTTCTCTTTGGGAAAAATTATCACTTATATATGCTTAGCAAGTACTATGCACCCAGGAAATTTTTGCCAAATTAATCTTGTTAATGAATAAAACCATGCATATTTCACACAGAGTGACAAAGGATCTTACAGAAATGTAAATCACTTTTCTTTTCCTGGTTAAAGAGGGATTTTCTGTATCTGAGTTCTCTTCCTTTGTAATTATCTGACAAGTCCTCATTCCATGTATTCTTCAAATAATAGTATGGATGTTTGCTTTAATTCCTGGAGAACAATTCATACTAAATTATATTCAATTTCATTGAGTCTGCAATCATGAATTAAGCACCTACTATATGTACGGCTCTATTTTAAGCAGTGGAGGTAAGACAGAGAGAAAATATCCCTGCTCTCCTTGATTTAAATTCTAGATATAGTACACAGGTAAGAATAAGAAAACAAACAGCACAAAGTGCTTCGAAGACAATAAAATAAGAAAGCAGCATTGGAGTTTTTATTAGAAAAGCATTTCTGATGAATTGAAATTTGGGCTGTGGACCCTTGTGATAGAAAGAAATAGTCATATGACGATGTGGGTAAAGAGTATTATATATAGGTGAAAGTTAATTTATCAGGGTCCTGAATCATGAGTAGGCTTGGCAGTGTGAGGAATAGCAAGGAAACCAATATGGCTGAATTAAAGTGGATGAGAGTGAGTAGGGTGAAAAATGAGATCAGAGAAGTGGGCAGTTCTAGTTCAAGTGCAGCCTATACACAAGGCAAGCAGTTCAGATTATTTTATAAGGACAATGGAAAGGTATTAGAGTGTATGGAGCATGCAGGCAACATGACTGGTGTACCATTTAAATAAATCATTTTATTGCACAAAAAGTGGATTTGATGCAATGAGTATAGCTTGTCAGAATTAGTAAGACACTTTAGCAAGATGATTTCAGCAAAAACAAGTGAAAAATCATCTAATGTCCTGGAAAATGAAGTTTGCAGAGGAGATGGAAAGCAGAGATTATGGTTTTGTACATAATTTTATTCTTTGCTCAAAACATAGTATCTGGCACAAAGTAACCAAAGATAGCTTCTTTTTGTTTAGTGTATACACAATGTTCCAAATCCCATTTAAAGCACTTTAAATATATATAATTTATATTCATATTTAATAATTATTAGACAATGTATTACATTTTTTTTAATTTCACAGAAAGAAATACTAAGTCTAAGAAAGCTTACTGAGTTATTTTCTTACCATCAAGTTGTCAAGTTTTTCAGATAGAATTCCTCAGAAAATTTGAAACTATTACGACAACTGTTACCTGCCTTTTGCCAAATAACTTATTGGATGAACACATGTAAGTCTGAGGAGCAGATTTCAAATTTATATGCTGTCATTTACACCTGAAGAAAGATGCAACTTTACATATTTTGGAGGACAGGAGGTTCTATCCAGGCTTTGTCTCATCTGTACCATGATGTTCCACTACTTTTTTCCTCCCTTGTGCCTCTGCAGGATCCCTGTTAAGTCATTCAGTCCTTATAGTTAAAGTCAGCCACTAGGCACAGACCCCTTCACATTTCAGATTATTCCTCAAAATGTCTCAAGTTTCTATGTTTTCATGACAATTTTTTTTTTTATTTTCTTGAGCAAGATTTTACAGGGTGGGGTTCCTTGGTCCCTTCTCTGAATTTAACAATTTTTCATTGTATTCTAAAGCTTCTAATTCTCTTCAGAATTGCTAACCTCTACACCAAGCAAAATAATAGCTTTCTCCAGACAACAGGAATTTCCTCCATCACACCCTATGTGACTTCTCAATAAGTAAAGAAACTTTCTGAATCCTCTACCATTTGGCATGTTGATATATATTACTTTTTCCTTCACTACCTAAACCAGTTCATCCTAAAGGAAATCAGTCTTGAATATTCATTGGAAGGACTGAAGCTGAAGCTTAAACTCCAGTACTTTGGCCACATGATGCAAAAAGCTGACTCATTTGAAAAGACCTTGATGCTGGGAAAGATTAAGGGCAGGAGGAGAAAGGGATGACAGAGGATGAGATGGTTGTATGGCATCATTGACTCAATGGACATGTGTTTGAGTAAACTCCAGGAGTTGGCGATTTACAGGGAGGCCTGATGTGCTGCAGTCCATGGGGTCACAAAGAGTCAGACATGACTAAGTGACAGAGCTGAACTGAACTGAACTGAAACCTAAGACAATTTAAAATTTTACTTGCTTTTAAAAAATAATAATAATTTATTCATTTAAAAAATAAAAACTTAGCAGTAACATTTTTTCTCAGCTGAAATAATATATTCCTTTTCTTAATGGCTTAATAGTTTGAAATTTGCAAGGCAAAATAAAACAATAATCAAACAAGAACAATGATAATAATAATAATTTTTTTTATTTTAAAAATCAGTGGACAGTTTTTAAAATACCCTCTACACTGCAGATGAGCATTATTCCTCTGTTTCACTGTTTTGTTTTTTCTTTAAATATTAAGGGATCAATGATTCTGTGTTCCTTTGAATTTAAATTTTTCTCTCAGCTTTTTATTTGTTGTAATTACCATTGGCCTTGGGGCTTCCTGGTGGCTCAGCTGGTAAAGAATCCACCTGCAATGCTGGGGATGCAAGTTAGATTCCTGGGTCAGGAATATTCCTTGAAGAAGGGCATGGCAACCAACTCCAGAATTCTTGCCTGACAAATCCCATGGACAGAGAAACCTCGTGGGCTACAGTCCATAGGGTCACAAAGAGTTGGACATGACTGAAGCGATTGAGCAGGCACACAATCACCATTTGTTTAAAAAGCAGTCTGCCCCACTATGGAAAAAGTGGTGTGTCGAATGTTTGAAAACACAATTCATTCCCTGAGTCAGTACTTGAGTAGTGGAAATACTCTGCCTGTCCATGATTTATATCCAATTCACAGCTTTAGAGTCTGAATGAAAATACTAATATATATTGTCTGTTAATTTCAGCAACCAAGGAGTTAGAAGAGAACATTAGCTGGTGTTGATGCTCTTCCTAATGAATAATTCTTAAATGTGATCAAGGACTCTCTCTAGCTTGCCCTGTAGGTTGACCTAAGGTTGGAGCATCCTCATCTAATGGTTACTTGCAGTCACTTTGTTCTGTAGCTATTTCTAATTATACTTCTATGTAAAACTATTCTCATCAGCACTTTATCTTTCAGGACGATAGTTTCCTGGCAACACACTGTCATTTTTCTAGTGGCATAAGATTCATTCATTTTGAAACACTTTTTTAACCCAGTGAAGTTAGAGATTGAGCATGTGCATGTGTGCCTGCTCAGTCATGTCCAACTCTTTGTGACCCGTGGACTGTAACCTGCCAATTCCTCTGTCCATGGCATTTTCCAGGTAAGAATACCGAAATAGGTTGCTACTTCAGCAGATCCAAGGGATGTTTCTGAGCCAGAGATCAAATCTGCATCTCTTGCATTTCCTTTATTGGAGGCAGATACCTGACAACTGCACCAGAATTTAGAAATAGGACAGAAAAAAAGCTATTTGTACCTATTTTTCAATCTTGATCTATTCTTCAGATGATTTTGTTTTTCTTTCCTATATCAAAAATGTGAACTTTTCTCTTAACTGTTTAAAATGTTTTATTACCCCCATGGTAATAACCAAAGGCAGAAGAACCAGAGATCAAACTGTCAACATTGTATCACAGGAAAAAACAAGAAAATTCCAGAAAAACATCTTTTTATGCTTTATTGTCTAAGCCAAAGTCTTTGACTGTGTAGATCACAACAAACTGCGGAAAATTCTTCAAGAGATGGGAATACCAGAATACCTCACCTGCCCCCTGAAAAATCTGTATGTAGCTCAAGAAGCAACAGTTAGAACTGAACATGGAACAGACTGGTTCCAAATAGGGAAAGGAGTACATCAAGGCTGTATATTGTCACCCTGATTATTTAACTTATCTGCAAAGTGCATCATGAGAAATGTCAGGCTGGATGAAGCACAAGCTGGCATCAAGATTCCTGGGAGAAATATCAATAACCTCAGATATGCAGATAACATCACTCTTATGGCAGAAAGTGAAGAGGAACTAAAGAGCCTTCTGATGACAGTGAAAGAAGAGTGAAAAGGGTGACTTAAAACTCAATGTTCAAAAAATGAAGATCATCCAGTCCCATCACTTTATGGCAAATAGATGGGGAAACAGTGGAAACAGTGACAGACTTTATTTTGTGGGGCTCCAAAATTGCTGCAGATGGTGACTGCAGCCATGAAATTCAAAGAAACTTGCTCCTTGCAAGAAAAGCTATGACCAACCTAGAGAGCATATTAAAAGGCAGAGACATTACTTTTCTGACAAAAGTCTGTCTAGTCAGCTATGGTTTTTCCAATAGTCATGCATGGATGTGATGTTTGGACTATAAAGAAAGCTGAACACCGAAGAATTGATGCTATTGAACTGTCATGTTTAGAAGGCTTTTGAGGGTCCCTTGGACTGCAAGGAGATCAAACCAGTGAATCCCAAAGGAAATCAGTCCTGAATTTTCTTTGGAAGGACTGACGCTGAAGCTGAACTCCAATACTTTGATCACCTGATGCAAATAGCTGACTTCTTGGAAAAGTCTCTGATGCTGGGAAAGATTGAAGGCAGGAGAAGGGGAAGACAGAGGATGAGATAGTTGGATAGCATCATGGACTTGATGGATATGAGTTTGAGCAAGCTCTAGGAGTTGGTAATAGACAGAGAAGCCTGGCTTGCTACAGTCCATGGGGCCACAAAAAGTCGGATGTTACTGAGCGACTGAACTGAAGTGAATAAACAAATTTATTAATACATCATACAATGCTCTTTGTGATTTTTCCTACTTCTTTAGCTTAAACTCCTTTTAGACTCAACTCTCCCTCTTACATTAGTTGCAGTGGACTATAGAGCTTATAATATTTTAAATCAATTTGCTCTTTATCATCTTTTACAGCAGTATTTTTTTTTTGCCTGTTATTTGCCTGGTTTAAATTTCCTCAAGTTTTATGACACAACTATAATGTCAATCTGACATTATAGGACAGATTCTTTGACTTTTCTCTCAATCTAATGAGGTGTCTTCTCTGTGCAATTTTAACATCTTAGGCATATATCTATTTCAAAGCTTGTTATTACTTTATGTTGTAATTTTTTCACATAAATGTTTCCGTGCTAGATAGCTCCTTAAACAAAAGCTGTACCTTAATTATCTTCAGAGATTCAGTGCCTAGAGTCTTACAATATGTTGGGTAAAACATTACTGAATAATTTAATGAGCCATGACATAGTCATGAAATATTGCATATATTTTAAGAGTATCAGCACAGAAGGATATAAAATAATATCTTAGTAATGACTGATTTCAGAAATACTTTATCATATCAAAATTAATCATTGGAGCTTCACTTTAGGCCAAGATCCACTTTGTGTTTTCTTTGTGGAGGCAAAGAATGACTTTTAATAAAAACTGAA
>SJYC01068354.1:0-18891 GCA_006408675.1 Madoqua kirkii | reverse complement strand
AGTCTATTTTTTATTTTGACAGGAAAAAACAGAAAATTAGATTTATATAAACATGCAGCAATTTTATAAACTTATTTTCTTGCATTTGATTGTATTGCATTGTGCTTTCAAGGAAGATCATGTCTAGTTTGACCTCTATTAAATTTCAAAGCATCCAGTTTTTTTTTAATGCCATTATGTTTTCTCTTTCTATGACTTCATGTCTTTTTTCATGTTCTCCATTGTTTATAAGATTTCCAAAATTATTATATAATTGTAAGATATTATTAAGATGATGAAGAATTGGAATAGATTATCTGACTTCCCCTTAAAAATCACAGTTAAACTCCTTTCTTATTCGGTTTATGTCTTCTCAATCTGCAGTTATACTCACAGCATAGATAGATATCTCTTCTATCCTGAATGAGTGAAATTCCTTATGCTGGAAACAAGAATCAAAATGAATTGTTCATATAAAAACAGTGCAAGGAACTCTAAAATGTGCTCTATTATGAAGATACACATGGAAAATTTAATCACTTTGTTCTGCATGACATCAGCATGAGGAGGAGGGGGCAGAGAGGAGCACAGTTTATGTGACCCATGGAACCAAAAGAGAAAGATTGCATTGGTGAATCAGAAAAAGAAGTACTCTCTGGTGAGTCCTCTGGTCTCTGAAGATATACTGCCTACCTGATTACCAAGCATGTTTCTGACATATGGTGTTATGGTCTGTACATCAGGATTCATGGTGGTGCTGCTGGTAAAGAATCCACCTGCCAGTTGTAGGAAATGCAAGAGATGTGGATTCGATCCCTGGTTAAAAATTGGCAACCCACTCCAGCATTCTTGCCTGGACAATTATATGGACAGAAGAGCCTGGTGGGCTATAGTCCATGGCGTCTCAGAGTCTGAAATGACTGAAGTGAGTAAGCAAATTAACATATGATGGAAACTTAATCACTAACCCCAATTCTCATCTTAATCCTTAGTGGCATAATGTAACCTTTTGAGAAAAAATCTAAAATTATTTATTTTCTTATTGCAAGGTTTTTTCATAAAAAGTAATCATTATATTTATTGAGAAGCATGTTTTTATAATCATATTTTTATTTTAAAAGGATCAATTTAATCTGAAACATGCCATATGTATAAAATCTACAAACCAATTTAAAATCATTGTCATTGGAGTTAACTGATATTTTGGAAAGTCAAAAATCACAAAATGAATTAACTGATATATTTAATAGATTGTGTTGTTTCTTAAACATATACCAGTGTTACTAACTAATGGAAGAGAGGGTCACAGTGGTTGAATTGTACAATAAAACCCTCTCAGCATAAAATACACACATGTATACTACTGACATACACATGTACATGTGCATAGCTATGTTTTAAAATATGGCATTTATTATCATTTATTATAATTTACTATTATTCAGGTATGGTGAGGCCAATGTAAGACTACTGCCACTGAAAAGAGAATTTGTTACTCTCAGTTTCTTAGCAGAGGGGGAACACCACTGCATGCAGGACCACATGGATATCCTGCTTCCACACCAGGATAGATCAAGAGGCAGAAGGTGCAAGTAGAAAGCATGGCAAAAGCCTTTGTTATGACTTCCACAGGAAAAACAAGGGAAGATAGGGTAACCAGATTTATGATTGGCTTCTTTTGAATAAATTTCAGTGTGTTCAGGGATGTAGGGATTGCTTCGAGTTGCCAAGTGTCTGGCTGGTGGGTAAAAGTGCAACAGAAAAGGACGAAAGATAGTGGTTCAAAGAGTCAGAGAGCCAGAAAGATGATAACTGGCTAGTGTGTACTTGAATTGGCTGATTAGCATGAGTCCTTGGCCTCTATAAATATCTCTCTTGATCAAAATAAGCTTTATTAGAATATACATTTTTTAAGTTTCTTTAATCATCAACTACCACAGGGAGACATTCAAAATAATTAATATTGATTAATCAATAGCATCAGAAACATAAGCATTTAAATGTAGCAACCTATCTAATTATATATTTTTCTCCCAAAGTATTATTATATGACTTCTCAAGAATTAGCACAAAAACTTCTTAAATCTCAAATAGTCTGGAGGTCTTTAGATTTTAAACCATTATTAGAATTTTGGTTGTAAGACTCAATCTTTGTTACCCTTTGGATGTTTCTTGGTTTCCACTCATTAAATTGGCAGAGATGAGGAGCTTCTTCACTAACCAAAATTGAAACAGCTTTACAGTTCTATTTAAATGCTCAAATACATTTCCAAATAAAATGTTAAAGTGTCCTTCTGTTTTCTAATATAGTAAAATAAGCTTAAGTTCTAAACAAGAGAACAGTGCTTAAATTAGTGATTCAAAAAACCTGAATGTGCTTTCTTTTCTATTTTTAAAAATTGTATCTTAAATTATCTTGAGTATTTACAAGCTCCAATTTTAATAATACTTCAGTTCAGTTCAGTTCAGTAGCTCAGTCATGTCTGACTCTGTGACCCTGTGAATTACAGCACACCAGGCTTCCCTGTCCATTACCAACTCCTGGAGTTCACTCACACCCGTGTCCATTGAGTCAGTGATGCCATCCTGCCATCTCATCCTCTGTCGTCCCCTTCTCCTCCTGCCCCCAATCCCTCCCAGCTTCAAAGTCTTTTACAATGAGTCAGCTCTTCACATGAGGTGGCCAAAGTACTGGAGTTTCAGCTTCAACATCATTCCCTCCAAGAAATCCCAAGGTTGATCTCCTTAGAAATGGACTGTTTGGATCTCCTTGCAGTCCAAGGGACTCTCAAGAATCTTCTCCAACACCACAGTTCAAAAGCATCAATTCTTCAGCACTCAGCCTTCTTCACAGTCCAATTTTCACATTCATACATGATCACTGGAAAAACCATAGCCTTGACTAGACGGATCTCAGTCGGCAAAGTAATGCCTCTGCTTTTGAATATGCTATCTAGGTTGATGATAACTTTTCTTCCAAGGAGTAAGTGTCTTTTAATTTCATGGCTGCAGTACCATCTGCAGTGATTTTGAAGCCCCAAAAATAAAGTCTGTCACTGTTTTCATTGTTTCCTCATCTATTTCCCATGAAGTGATGGTACAAACTACTGCACAATTGCACTCATCTCACACACTAGTAAAGTAATGGTCAAAATTCTCCTAGCCAGTCTTCAGCAATACAAGAACCGTGAACTTCCAGATGTTCAAGCTGATTTTTGAAAAGACAAAGGAACCAGAGATCAAATTGCCAACATCTGCTGGATCATGGAAAAAGCAAGACAGTTCCAGAAAAACATCTATTTCTGGGTTATTGACTATGCCACCAAGTCAAGGCTATGGTTTTTCCAGTGGTTGTGTATGGATGTGAGAGTTGGACTGTGAAGAAAGCTGAGCACTGAAGAATTGATGCTTTCAAACTGTGGTGTTGGAGAAGACTCTTGAGAGTCCCTTGGTCTGCAAGGAGATCCAACCAATCAATTCTAAAAGAGATCAGCTCTGGGTGTTCTTTGGAAGGAATGATGCTAAAGCTGAAACTCCAGTACTTTGGCCACTTCATGAGAAAAGTTGACTCATTGGAAAGACTCTGATGCTGGGAAGGATTGTGGACAGGAGGAAAAGGGGATGGTCACATAAGATGAGATGGCTGGATGGCATCATTGACTTGATGGATGTGAGTTTGAGTGAACTTTGGGAGTTGGTGATGGACAGGGAGGCCTGGTGTGCTGTGATTCATGGGGTCACAAAGAGTCAGACACAAGTGAGTGACTGAAATGAACTGAACTGATCCTCATATCTCAAGCCTGTGACCTCTTCCCTAGACTAGGGATAACAAATAGACTTTAAATCAGTGCAATTCTAATTCACTGGTACTTTCTGCCAAGGACACTGATTTGAAAGTATTTCCAGACCTCTGTGATCTCAGAGAAAGTATGGTGTGATAGATGAATGCTTTGCCATGGGTGTGGGCCAAGAATGGCTCTATACTCATCACACAGTTGTCACCCCTCCAGTAACGAAAGCATAATAGAAGAGCCAAGAGAGGAGAGAGACACAACAACTATAATGCATAAAATTCTGAGAAGTGACATTTTTAGAGACTTCTCCTTCATGGGATGGTGATTATTGAAAAGTTAAAGATGAGTAAAATGCTTTCTAACAATCAGGAGTTTACAAGAGGCAGAGACTATCAGTCAGTAAACAAATAATCAAAATAATACCAGTGGCTTAGAACAGTATTTGTACATTTCTTACTCATATTGTTGCTTGAATTCTCCAGGATCAACAGTATTTTTTCACAGCTCTGCTATGTAATATCTATATCCTGGAATTAAATCAAAATGATCAACCCCAGGGACCTGCTGAAACTGCCAAATGACTGTTAAAGTTTTTGCTCAGAATTGGCAGATTGTTACTTCTGCTTTCATTTCCTTGGCCAAAACAACAAATCACAGTCCCATTCTGATGTTAAGATAGCAAAGGAACAGTCTCCTCTCAAAGAAGGAAATGAAATTGCACAGCAAAGATCAGAAATATATACATGCAATGGGCAGGTTCTGGCAGTACATCATTAGTGAGGTTAATCAGTTCAGTTCAGTCGCTCAGTTGCCTCAGACTCTTTGCAACCCTATGGACTGCAGCATGACAGGCTTCCTTGTCCATCACCAACTCTCGGAGCTTACTCAAAGTCATGTCCATTGAGTCCGTGATGCCATCCAGCCATCTCATCCTCTGTTGTCCCTTTCTACTGCCTTCAATCTTTCCCAGCATTAGGGTCTTTTCCAGTGAGTCAGTTCTTTGAATTGGGTGGCCAAAGTATTGGAGTTTAAGCTTCAGTGTCAGTCTTTCCATTGAATGAATATTCAGGACTGATTTCCTTTAGGATTGATTGGTTAGATCTCCTTGCAGTCCAAGTGACTCTCAAGAATCTTCTCCAACACCACAATTCAAAAACATCAGTTCTTCAGTGTTCAGCTATCTTTATGGTGCAACTCTCACAACCATGCATGCCTACTGGAAAAACCATAGCTTTGACTAGGTGGACCTGTGTTGGCAAAATAATATCTCTCCTTTTTAATATATTGTCTTTGTTGGTCATAGCTTTTCTTCCAAGGAGCAAGCTTCTTTTAATTTCATGGCTGCTTTCACCATCTGCAGCAATTTTGAAGCCCAAGAAAATAGTCTGTCACTGTTTCCATTGTTTTCCATCTATTTGCCATGAAGTGATGGAACTAACTGGATGCTATGGACTTCGTTTTTTGAGTGCTGAGTTTTAAGCCAACTTTTTCACTCTCCTTTCGCTCTCATCAAGAAGCTCTTTAGTTCTTTGCTTCCTGCCAGAAGAGCAGGGCTGTAGGCCAGACTTGGCTGACCTTGACTGCCTGTGGCCCTCCCCCAGATCTTCACTTTCCAGGCAGCCCCCTTCCGGGGCTTCTGTGGCAAAACATGAACCTGCCCACCCTCCCTGCAGCCCCCAGGGCCCTCACAGCCCCCTGAAACACACAGAAATACGGACTCTGCTGTTTTGGCTCCCTCTGTCTATCTGGACTTTGTCTCAGCCTCTGGTCCTTGGCCACAGCTGGTTAGCCTGAAGATGAATCCATCACCCAGCCCCATCCCCCTGCACTGGTTCAAGATCCCCCAGAAGCTGCCCCTCAGCACAGACACTGGGCCTCGTGAGTCAGGAGATCTTTACTCAGAGTACATGGGAGGCCCTGCTGCCTAGGAAGTTCCATCTCAACTCTTCCTCCCATGGCCCTGAGGCTGAGGTGGCTGCCAGCCATTGTCCCTGGGGTCTGGAACTTCTGGCCCACCGCTCCCTCCATGAGGTGCACAGTGCAGGCCTCCACAATGGGCCGCACATGCTGAAGGGGCTCCCTACAGACCCAGGTCCTGCCACAGTGCCTTACGGCTGATGGTCCTGCGGCTGCTCTGAATGGCTCTCAGAGGCAGAGACAATAGCAGATGATATATATAATAGTGTAATAATTTATCGGTGTAAATATTGATGCTTAATTTTCCCCTCCAAAAGCTAATGTTATAAAGAGTGTAGCCATATATGTCCTTCATGAGCCTGATTCCAAGTTTTATTGGGCTCTATACCTGTAGACAGTCTAATTTATCGTCATCTTATTCCAAAATTTGAAACACAAGGAAAAATGTTCTGGTGCCCCACATTTCTTTTTTCCCTACTTTCTGGAATTTGATATTTTAATAGTGTGAAATGGTTTGCTGCCTATTTATACTGCCTGTTCTTAACTTTGTTAGTGTTGCTATTGGTTTTCTTGCCTTTTTTCAGTTAGCAGAAGTTTCTGTATATTGTAGATGTTCAGTGTTGCCACTTTCAGACACTCTATCTTTTCCAAATGTCCCTCGTTATCTCTGTCATCCATAACCTCTGTTACCTCACCCTTACATGCAGTCAGCCACTGAGAACTGTTTATTCTATATTACCAAATCTCTAAAATCTATCTTCTTCTATCCATTCCCCTCTCCCTATGTTCTAATTTAGTGGACATGAATTTGAGCAAACTCTAGCAGATAGTGGAAGACAGAGGAGCCTGGCCTGCTGTAGTTGGTGGGGTCACAAAGTCAGACATGATTTAGTGACTAAACAATAGCAAATCATTTATTGTTGGACTACTATAATAACTTATTACATTTTTTCCTGTCTATTATACCATACATCTTTGATATATCTTCTATAGTGCAACCAAAGTAATGGTCTTGTACTAAATAATAATAATAATGGTTACAAAATAATCATTTATTTGTTTACTATTTACAAAATATATTTTAAGTTTTCTACATGTATTTACTAATGGAACAAAACAATTCTATGAGGTATGTTACATTAAACCTTTCATTAAGATTTCAACCAAGTAAACTGAAATTTTGCACTGTAGTGAGTGTTAAGACTGTGGAATCTAGCACCATATTTTTAGATACTATTTATCATTTGTACATTGCCTCTCAAACTAAAATTCTAATCATGACTTCCTACAAGTTAAAAAGAATTCAGGTTGTGGCATTCCTTTGGTGTTACAGGAGTTTCAAATCTCTCCTCTGCTTATATTCTAGCCTCAACCTTTTGTCTTTCTTCTGTTTCTGAAGATCATTGTTGAAGGTACTTTCTCTTGACTCATGTTTTCTGCTTGTTCTTTCTACCTGGAATTCTCCCTTCTCTTCCAACTCCATCTGGTTAAGGTTTATTTAACATTCAGACATAACAGAAATCACTTTCTCTGGAAAATCTCCCTTTGTACACAGTGGGTGCTTGCCTTATGTGTCTTCATAGTACTTTGAACACTGTCTTACAAAGAAAATATTTCAGTATATTTTAATTATCTGACTGCCTTTCGTTCTGATTACTAGGCTCTAAACTTTACAAAGAAAAAGATCCTGTTTTACTTTTAACCTGTGATCCCCAAACTAACACTATTCCCATCACATAACAGGCACTCTAGAAAATGTCATCATGGAAAAAAAGAAAAGAAAGGGAGATTATATTTAAATATACCCACAGCCAACATTGAAAGTTATATAAGTGATTTGAGAAGTTACATGAAAGTGCTCCATCATGTGAAAGAGGGTCTGTAAACCAATAACAAAATAAATAACAAATGTACAAATGAGGAAAATGGGTGAATATCAGGGTAAGGGTAAGAAGGAAGATGGTCTGCTGCCGAAACATGCTTTTGCTTGAAAGCTCAGGCCAGGGTCCAGTAGAAGTATGGATTGCGTCTTTTATGTTTTGTTTGTCTGACCTGGATAAAAGACATCTGTCAGGTATGAGTTGGCCGAAGGACATCAGCATATGCCTTTTTCAAATTAGGGCAGACTGCCAGGATCAGTCCCATTTACTTGTCCTTGCAAACATGATGTGAAGCACATACATATTCCTCTTTAGACTCATGAGTCATCAGCCTGCTCTGAGCGAGAGACTGAGCAGTCCACCTGGACCTCTGTGCTACCTTGCTGTCCATCATATGTCAGGTCTCTTTATTTTCTTTTAACATCTCTACCAACTGCAGAGTGAAAACGCAAATAACCCTGGATATGCTGGTTGTCCTTTTTAAATCTGCTTGCGACTTTAAAATAATTATGTTCAAAATGGAAAGATTTATTTCCAAGTATGACAAATCTGGTAATAATTTTTAAAAAGTATTTTTTGTTAACTAGTTAGATAAAGTCAAATTTTGTCTTCTGAGCTATGGATCTCTCTTAAAGAAAATTTAATGAAAACTGAATCTGCTGTGGTAAAGAAAAGAGAGTCAGCAGCTTCAATATTTCCTCCTGGATGGCCAGCCCTATATCCACCTGTTACCCTAAGCATGCTGCAAATGCCAATGAGAAAAAGAAAAGAAAGAAGTTAAGTCCACCTGGCCATGTGTTCAGCAGTCAATGACACCCTAACTAGCCAAGAATCTCCTACTTGGTCAGTAGGAAGGTCAGATGGAAGGTAATATTATTTGTTCACAAAAGGAAATTTTCCTTCACTAAAACCTGTGATTCATACAATTTGACATAATATTACAGGCTATTTTTGCAGTTTTATTGATATATAACTGACATAGAACACAGTATAAGTTTAATATATATATATTATGATTTGACATATGTATATGTTGCTAAATGATTACCACAGTATGGTTAGTTGACACAGCCATCACCTTAATGTAGTTACAGTTTTGTGTGTGTAGTGTGTGTGTGTGTGTGTGTGTGTGTGTGTGTGTGTGTGTGTATGTGTGATGAAAACTTTTAACAGCCTCCCTCTTAGTAAATTTCAAATATACAGTAAGGTGTTGTTGGCTCTTGTCACCATTCATTCCCATGTACATTTCATTCCTAATATGTATTCATCTTATAACTGGAGGTTTGTACTCTTAAAATATTTATCTTTGTCATATTCATCTTTCTTTTGGGGGGATGGCAGAGATAATTTCTGGAGCATCATTAATGGTCTTGCAAGTTTTGTTTAAATATTATAGTCACTATAAAAATTAATTTCTAATCAATTTTGAGAAAGTTATGCTTATTCTCTTGGACAATATTTTCATGACATACATCAAAACTATCTTCCACTAGAATTAAACCACCATAAAGCAAATACATTCCAAATAAATAGTTCATTTTAAAGATGAAAATAACAACATTTTTTTTTGATAGATCATTTAAAAAGATGCTGCCATGGCTGTTTTGGAGAATAGGCACGTGGAGACTAGGTGACACTTTATTCCAGCCCACATTCTTTTACTTGGAAGACAGTGACCCTCAGACTCATCTTGAGGTTTTTTCCCCTGAACACTTACCTCTCAATTCATGACTGTCTTTGCTGTCTTTCAAGAGAACCAAGTAGTCACATGTTGTAAAATTGGTTATATTTTACTCTTTCTTTCTTGATGGTGGGGTGAGTGAGAAAGAAATGTGTTTATGAGATAGTCAGACATTCACTGTAACCCCTGCTTTTTCACTGTGGATTCCTCATGCTGATGGGTCAGAATCCAAAAAATAAAAGGATTTCCTATCATGGAAGAGTTGATAGCACATTCTTAATTACTCAGACTCATCTTAAGGTTTTTTTCCCCTGAACACTTACCTCTCAATTCATGACTGTCTTTGCTGTCTTTCAAGAGAACCAAGTAGTCACATGTTGTAAAATTGGTTATATTTTACTCTTTCTTTCTTGATGGTGGGGTGAGTGAGAAAGAAATGTGTTTATGAGATAGTCAGACATTCACTGTAACCCCTGCTTTTTCACTGTGGATTCCTCATGCTGATGGGTCAGAATCCAAAAAATAAAAGGATTTCCTATCATGGAAGAGTTGATAGCACATTCTTAATTTGGTATGCTCAGGTTACTGCTACCTAATCAGGATAGTGAAACTACTGTCTGGAATTCAAGAATTATTGGGGGCATTTACTTGTGATTCCATTTCTTATGATAACAGTGAATGGACAATTGAAGTAACCATCGAGTAACAAAAACAAGATAAACAGAAAATGAGATGCCTCAGGGATTAAAGCATAAATCATCCCACCAGTCAAGGTAGCTAAGTCATTGGAATGCTGGCCAGGAGAAAGAGGATTTTAAAATAGATTGTACTGAAGAAAAATGATGAATATAAAATATGATCTTGGGACTAGCAACAGCTATAAGAATAGATTTTGTTCATCATCTTTCTTATTTTATTAGAGGTTGATTCTAGCTTTCACTTGTTAACATGAGTATTAAGTATCTACATCAAGGACTCAATGTAGAACATATGTAGAACAGGAGAAGAAAAAAAAAAAAAAAAGGATCCCAAGACATATACAAATAAATGATGCTCCACAGTCCACACTGGTTTATGGGAAACTGTAATAGATTTTGGAGAAGGAAATGGCAACTCACTCCAGTGTTCTTGCCTGTAGAATCCCAGGGACGGAGGAGCCTGGTGAGCTGCCATCTATGGGGTCGCACAGTCAGATAGGACAGAAGTGACTGCGGCAACAGTGATAGATTTTCCCCAACACCTAAACAGATCACCATCTTAAAAGCATGTTTATTCTCCTGTTCTTGAGAGCTTTGTTGAACTGAGAGGTTGTTCAACAGCAACTGGGTAGAGAGCAAGGGGCAGTCAGCTTCTCAGGAGGCGTAAGGAATCCTCAGCCCATTTTCCCTCTATACCTGGGGCTTCTACCTTTCTTTTCTCAGACTCTTCATTGGCTCATAAGTGTTTTCTGGGGTCACCTCCCAAATAATTTTCTGCACCTAACTCTATATATCAGGTCTTTCTTTGGGAGAACTCAAACAGGTGGATAACAATAATCAGTTCTGCTGTAGTGGATGCCTCAGTTCAGTTCATTTCAGTCACTCAGTCGTGTCTGACTCTTTGTGATCCCATGAATCACAGCACACCAGGCTTCCCTGTCCATCACCAACTCACAGAGTTCATTCAGACTCATGTCCATTGGGTCAGTGATGCTATCCAGCCATCTCATCCTCTGTCATCCTCTTCTCCTCCTGTCCCCCCCCCCCATTGTCTCAGCATCAAAGTCCTTTAAAGTGAGTCAACTCTTCTCATGAGTTGGCCAAAGTACTGGAGTTTCAGCTTTAGCATCATTCCTTCCAAAGAAATCCCAGGGCTGATCTCCTTCAGAATGGACTGGTTGGATCTCTTTGCAGTCCAAGGGACTCTCAAGAGTCTTCTCCAACACCATAGTTCAAAAGCACCATTTCTTCAGTGCTCAGCTTTCTTCACAGCCCAACTCTTACATCTATACATAATCACTGGAAAAACCATAGCCTTGACTAGATGGACCTTTGTTGGCAAAGCAATGTCTCTCCTTTTCAATATGCTATCTAGGTTCGTCATGTCTTTTCTTCCAAGGAGTAAGTGTCTTTTAATTTCATGGCTGCAATCACCATCTACAGTGATTTTGGAGCTCAAAAAAATAAAATCTGACACTGTTTCCACTGTTTCCCCATCTGTTTCCCATGAAGTGATGGGACTGGATGCCATAATCTTCGTCTTCTGAATGTTGAGTTTTAAGCCAACGTTTTCACTCTTCACTTTCAGGGCCCCTTTAAGAGGCAGTGCACCCCCTCTTCCACTGCTCTGCAGGTTCATTTCTAGATATTCACAGCAGTGCTGTCTGAGGAGACTGACCTCTCTTCTCCAACAGATGGAGTGGGAGCTGCTTTGTCTTCATCCTGTACCTCAGCAAATGAACTGGCTTTGAGGTAGGACAAATTCTGTCGTGTCATTTTTCTTCTAGAGCTTCTTTGTGATGTCAGCCTGAAATTAGTCTACAGAGGAGACACATGCTTAGGAGATGTGAGTTTGCTTGTGTGGTTAGTGCCTTCCCCCCTTTCCCCTACCCCGTCAGCTTTATCCCTTACACTCTTCTCAGGGCACTCCCAAAAAAAGTCTCTTGAGTAGATTAAGAAGAAGAAGAAGAAGAAGAAGAAGAACAACAACAACAACAACAACAACAACAGCAAGAAGAAAAAACAATAGCATAGACTTTGTGTCTAGAGAAGCTGATTTAATACACAGGACGATTCAGCTGAGCTAGGATTTGACATGTTTGGGCAGCCCAGGCCCTACACAGAGATTTTCTGTATACAAAGAAGGAAAAGAGCTCAGAAGGAAGCAAGGGCAGGCAGAAAACATTTGTTCTGTGAGGAAGCTTATGTTTGCTATGCCAAGGTGTTAAACCCTAAGGGGAAGCAGTGGTCTAATTTCCAAGAGCTTTGGGAAATTCAGAAGCAAGGAACTTGTGTGTATGTTCAGAAAGGTGCAAGGTTCCAATAAAAAAAAAAGGCTTGGGTGTGCTAATACAGGACCTTGGGTAGCCTGGTCGAGTTTTTGAAGTACATTTCCTTTAAAAGTAGAATTCTTTTGCATCTATGGGCAACAAGTAACTGGTGTTGGTTTTAAATAGCCTTGTAGAGTTCTGTGAATTGCAGCATAAATAGGAACCATAGAATACTCCCTGCGTATATGAGAATAAACCAAATATAATCTAGAAAGCCACTAGACGGAAAGAGACATGGAGGAAGAGAACAAAGAACTTAGTAACCTGCTGCTGCTACTGCTAAGTCACTTCAGTTGTGTCGACTCTGTGAGAGCCCATGGGTGGCAGCCCACCAGGCTCTCCCGTCCCTGGGATTCTCCAGGCAAGAACACTGGAGTGGGTTGCCATTTCCTTCTCCAATGCATGAAAGTGAAAAGTAAAAGTGAAGTTGCTCAGTCATGTCCGACTCTTAGCGACCCCATGGGCTACCAGGCTCCTCCGTCCATGGGATTTTCCAGGTAAGAGTACTGGAGTGGGCTGCCATTGCCTTCTCTGACTTAGTAACCTACATGAAATAAAAACTAAGGGCCATAAAAAATAATCAATTTCAGCTCAATAGATGACAACTGGGGATCTTGCCCTGCTCGCCGCCTGAAAACAGGGATTGGAGTATTGAAATACCCACCTCAATTCTGATGAAAATTGGAGAAAAATAGAAATCCCTTAATTTTAACCAAGCTATGCTGCTGCTGCTAAGTCGCTTCAGTGGTATCCGACTCTGTGCGACCCCATAGACAGCAGCCCACCAGGCTCCCCCGTCCCTGGCAAGAACACTGGAGTGGGTTGCCATTTCCTTCTCCAACGCATGAAAGTGAAAAGTGAAAGTGAAGTCACTCAGTCGTGTCCGACTCTTGGTGACCCCATGAACTGCAGCCTACCAGGCTCCTCCATCCATGGGATTTCCCAGGCAAGAGTACTGGAGTGGAGTGCCACTGCCTTTGCCAACCAAGCTATAAAAAGATCTTTATTTTATTCAAATGTTTATGATCATGAAATACATTCTTCTAATATCATAATTAGTTCATAATGTAATTAGACAAGAAATTGAGATTTAAATGCAGATAAAATCAAACCAATCTAAAGAAGGCAACATCTATTATTATTAGGCTGGTGATGGCAAGGTATAGCAAACACAAAAAATGAGAGCAAATGATAGTCAACATTGGACAGTGTTTATAATAAATGTTTTCAGATATATATGCTTTTATGATCAAATAGCTATATGTCTAGAAAGCAAACATAAAAGTCTGAATGAACAACATTCAAGGGGAATA
Organism: Madoqua kirkii; assembly: GCA_006408675.1. NCBI lineage: Eukaryota > Metazoa > Chordata > Mammalia > Artiodactyla > Bovidae > Madoqua > Madoqua kirkii. The sequence continues at coordinate 5,299 of SJYC01068354.1, read as the reverse complement.
ATTTAATATTTTATACTTATGTTGTGATTTTCTATTTAAATTTCATTTTTTCAGTATTAGTTGATTGAATCCTCACTATATTAATGGATGAAATAAGGACAGTTATTTACTTTTTCAAGCTGAGAAATTGGGCTTTAGTTGAGAATAGGAGAATTATAATTTTTATTTGTCAAATTTATCTTTTTATAGTCAAAATCCATTGGTATTTCCAAAATATTATATCTCTTGCTCTTTTGCCATATTGCTTTGTGTTGGTAGTAACTTGCTTGGGCAAATTATACAGTATAAAATGACTGTTCCTCAAATAAATTGTCAGAGTATACTACAGTAGTCTATAATATCTAAAATGAAGTGAAGCCACTCAGTCATGCCTGACTCTTTGCGACCCCATGGACAGTGGCCTGCTCCAAGCTCCTCTGTCCATGGGATTTTCAAAGCAAGAGTTCTGGAGTGGGTTGTCATTTCCTTCTCCAGGGAATCTTCCCAACCCAGGGATCAAACCCAATTCTCTCACATTGTAGACAGATGCTTTACCATCTGAGCCACCAGGGAAGTGGAGACTATAATATCTAACACAAACATAGTATATTTTGTTTTCTTTTGTGATTTAAACTTTTGCTGCTTTGGGCATAACTCTGTAGGAAACTTGGTTTTCAAAATAAAGGCTATTATTGTTCTTATAATTAGCTAAAATTATATAAAGACATACAAGTCAGAAGCATTTTTTTTAACTTTTGATTGGATAGTTGATTTACAATATTTTCTTAAGTTTCAGATGTACAACAAAGTTAATCAGTTGTACATATACATGAGTGCACTCTTTTTCATTTTCTCATAAAGGTCATTACAGAGTATTGATCAGAATTTCTTATGTTATACAGTAGGTCCTTATTAATTTTGTATTTTATGTATAGTAGCATGTATATTGTATATGTCAACTCCAATATCCCAATTTATTTCTCCCCATCTTGCCACCTGGTAGCCATAAGTTTGTTTTTCTACATCTATATCTTTGTTTCTACTTTGTAGGTAACTTTATCTGTAACCATTTCTTAGATGTATGTGTATGTGAAATTTGCTGATATTTGACCTTGTCTGAGCTACTTCACTCAATATGCCAATCTCTAGATCGATCCATTTTGCTGCTAATGGCATTATATATATGTTTATAGCTGAGTATTATTCCATCATACATGTATAACACATCTTTATTCATTCCTCTGTTGATGGACATTAAGTTGCTTCCCTATAAATGGTTCTACAATGAACATTGTGATTCTCTTATTTTTTTAAATTATGATTTTCTCTTGATATATGCCTAGGAGTGGGATTACTGGATCATATGGTAGATTTATTTTTATACGTTTAAGGAATCTCCATAGTGTTCTCCAAAGTGGCTGTACCAGTTTACTTTCCCGCCAACAGTGTATATCCACACTGTCTCCAGAATTTATTGTTTGCAGATTTTTTGATAATGACCATTCTAACTAGTGTGAGGTGGTATCTTCATTGTAATTTTTTTATATTTCACTAATAATTATTGACAGTGAGCATCTTTTCCTGTGCACTTAACCATCTGTATATCTTCTTTGGAAAAATGTCTATTTAGGTCTTCTGTACATTTTTTTTTAATTAGGTTGTTTTTTAGATGTTGAACTACATAAGCAGTTTGTATATTTTAGAAATTAATCCCTTCTTGGTGGCTTCATTTGATTTTCTTTCATTCTGAAGTTGTCCTTCCATTTATGTGCACTTAACCATCTGTATATCTTCTTTGGAAAAATGTCTATTTAGGTCTTCTGTACATTTTTTTTTAATTAGGTTGTTTTTTAGATGTTGAACTACATAAGCAGTTTGTATATTTTAGAAATTAATCCCTTCTTGGTGGCTTCATTTGATTTTCTTTCATTCTGAAGGTTGTCCTTCCATTTTGTTTACAGTTTTCTTTGTGGTGCAAGAGCTTTTAAGTTTAATTAGGTCCCATTTGTTTACTTCTGTTTTTGTTTTCATTACTCTAGGAGGTGGATTGAAAAAAGTCTTGCTGCATTTGATATCAGAGAGTGTTCTACTTACCTTTTCCTCTAGGAATTTTACAATGTCTGGCCTTACATTTAGGTCTTTAATGCATTTTGAGCTTATTTTTGTACATGGTGTTAGGTGTTCTATTGTCATTCTTTTACATGTAGTTGTCCAGTTTTCCCAGCACCACTTATTGAAGCAGCTGTCTTTTTCCCATTGTATATTCTTGCCTCCTTTATTATGCATTAGGTGACCATAGGCTTGCAGGTTTTATCTCTGGGCTCTCTATCTTGTTTCACCGATCTACATTTCTGTTTTTGTGCCAATACCATATTGTTTTGATGACTGTACCTTTGGAATATAGTCTGAAGTTGGGGAGCCTGATTGCTCCAGCTCTGTTTTTCTTTCTCAAAATTGCTTTGGCTGTTCATATTCTTTTATGTTTCCATACAAATTTTAAAATATTTTGTTCCAATTCTGTGAAAACTGCCATTGGTAATTTGACAGGGATTGCATTGAATCTGTAGATAGCTTTGGGTAGTATAGTCATTTTCATAATATTGTTCCTTCCAGTATAAAAACATGGTGTATCTCTCCAACTGTTTGTGTCATCTTTGATTTAATTTATCATCATCTTGCTGTTTTCAGAGTACTGATTTTTGTCTCCTTAGGTAGGCTTATTCATATGTATTTTATTCTTTTTGATGCTATGATAAACAGGATTGTTTCCTAAATTCATTATTGACTGAGGGATTTTTGCAGAAAGATGATGCTTATAAGATGCATTTTGAATTACAATTCATGTGTATTTTACTTATCTGATAGTGTTTAAGGCAGTAATATCTTAATCTTCTAAAACTACCTTATTTATTGTATTTTACCTAATGCTTACATTGAGTTCAATAATAATAACAGAAATAATAGCATATATTATAATCATAGCTAAGTAGAATAAAAAATAATTACATTTCTATGCTTTACCAAATCTTCGGAAAAGGAGTGTTGAAAGATCAAGGTGATTTTCTACATTGACTGGGAAGTTTGAATGCTTTGTAAGTATTAAAGTTTCAGAACTGCAGTTCATGAATTTGCTGTATAGTAGTTTCCTGTGTGACAGAAACACAGTGTTTGATGGACTGCTTAAATCACTACACTCACCACTGAACTGAAACTAAGAAGAAACATCTGTATGGTACAAAGTGACACAACTCAAACACTACAGGAATAGAAATGAAGATGATTCATCATATCATAATCAAAAAGTGAGTTTGTACAATATAATTATCTTAACTGGTATTAGTTAAAATTGAGGCCTAAATTTCCCAATTGAATTAAATTGCAACTAGTTAATTATGGAAAAGTGCAGAGAAATTTTAACCCCAACAAACATGACTGCACTTGTAGCTCTCCTATAAATTCACAATTTTAAATATTGACTTGATATTTAAAGGTCTGTCCTGTAGGACATGAGTTTGGGTAAATTCCAGGAGGTGGTGATGTACAGGGAGGTCTGGTGTGTTGCAGTCCGTGGGGTCACTAGGAGTCGGATATGACTGAGTGACTGAACTGAACTGAACTGATGGTGTTGGTCCTCCCATCTAGTCTTAAAACTACAGTATTTTAGCCCGAAATCAATAAAGCATCTTTATTGTTAAATTTGTCCTACTATGATTTCTTCTTTTCTCATTCTTGTTGCCACTTAAAAGCCCTTTGTTTTGAGATAGTTTCAGATTTAAGAATTTGCAAGAAATATATTAAGAATTTTTATAAAGTCTTCATTAAGATTTCTTTAGCATTTTATAGTAGTTGCTTTATCATTTTCTCTCAATACATCAATGTATATTATTGTTCAGTCAATTGTTTGAGAATAGGTTGATACCACCTTTTCTAAAATAAATGTTTGCATTTGTTTACCAAAAATAAGGGCACTTTCTTATATAATCGTGATATGATGATCAAAGCCATAAAATGTGTATTGATAAAACCTAGTTATTGAGACATTCATATGTCACAAAGTGTTCCAATAATATTCTCCCTTGCAAAATGTTTTTTTTTTTTTACTTTTTCCCCCTATGCCAGAATTGAATCTAGTGTAGCACACTGTATTTAATTGTTAATCCCTTTAGTTTGCTCTAATCTGACATGTATTCTCAGATTTTGTCTTTCAAAACCTTGACATCTTTAAAAATTATAGACCAATTATTTTAAAGAATTGTGGTGATGGTGGTAGTTTGGTCACTTCAAATCAAAAAATTATAGGCTAATTATTTTGTAAAATATCCTCAATTTGACTTTGTCTGATGTACAATTATGATTAAGTTCAGGTGTGATGATGCTCTCCTGTTCTTAGTGCAACATAGCAGGTAATGATAATTTGGCATTTTTAAATAGGCTACCTTAAAAATGATTTTACTTTTGTTATAATTCCTGTACCAGTATTATTCTTCACAGGATATAGAGGAGAATCCCATGGACAGAGGAGCCTGGCAGGCTACAGTCCATGGGGTTGCAAGAGTTGGACATGACTTAGCGACTAAACTACCACCACCATCACCACTGTGTGATTACATTTGATACTTATTGAGAATCCAAGGCTTTTATGTTCTTTGATAGAGTGGATACTATATTTATGGTTTTTCCTTTAGACACTTTTATCTTTTTTATTATTCCAGATGCTTATTTGAAATCATTATTTATTAGTTGTTATTGTCTCTCTCTCAGACTTTTTTGATTTATCATTGAACTTGGCCTTACCAAGTGCCTTTGTTTTGTCTTCCATCACTAATATGTGGAACTACACTTAAAATTAAAAAAAAAAAAGGAAACAAATCTACACAGCTTCACTTTCTCTTGACCTCCCCCCATATATTTTTTAGATATGATTTCCTTTCTTAAAGATAACAAGACCTAAATCCCTTATTCAATAGACCAGTTGCTGAGAAACAAAAATCTTGTTTTTTTATTTATAGTATTTATTTATAAAACTTGTGGAATATCAGAATAAATTTCAGATAATCTAAAATCTCATAAGATGTTTCCCAAGAATCTTTTCTTTGGAATGTAGTTACTTTACATTGCTATGTCAGTTTCTACTGTACAGCAAAGTGAAACAGCCATCTGTATACATATATCCCTTCTTTTTTCTTTCTTTCTTTATTAGGTCACTACAGAGCACTGAGTAAAGTTCCCTCTGTTATACCATAGGTTCTCATTAGTTACCTATTTTATACATAGTAGTGTACATAAAGCTGAAACTCCAGTACTTTGGCCACCTCATGCA
>SJYC01068352.1:0-26524 GCA_006408675.1 Madoqua kirkii | reverse complement strand
ACTCTATGTCTTTTGACTGGAGAACTTGGCCTACATATAATTAAAGCAATTATGGATAAGTATGTACTATGATTGTCACTTTCTTAATTATTGTCTGGCTCCTTTGTAATTTCTTTATTTCTTTTTTTTGAAATCTCTTATTTGTAATTTGATGATTTTATGTAATGGTATGCTTTGATTCCTTTTTCTTTGTATTTTGTATGTCTACTCTAGGCTTTTGCTATGTGGTGTCATAAACCCTACAAAAAATAATTTATGTGTATAGTTTGTTTTAAGCTGGAGCAACTTGACTTGGCGTATAAATGTTCTGTTTTGAAACCCTTCCCCTACATTTTATGTTTTTGTCCCAATTTATATATTTTCACTAACACATTGTTAATTATTTTTAACACTTTTATCTTTAATATCTATACTGTAGTAATAAGTTATTTACCCACAACCATTATAACATTGGAGTTCAGTTCAGTTCAATCACTCAGTCATGTCCAACTCTTTGTGACCCCATAGACTGCAGCACACTAGGCTTTCCTGTCTATCATCAGCTCCCAGAGTTTACTCAAACTCATGTCCATTGAGTCGGTGATATCATCCAACCATCTCGTCTTCTGTTGTCCCCTTGTCCTCCTGCCCTCAATCTTTCCCAGCATCAGGCTCTTTCCAAATGAGTCAGCTCTTCATATCAGGTGGCCAAAGTATTGGAGTTTCAGCTTCAACATCAGTCCTTCCAATGAACACCCAGGACTGATCTTTAGGATGAACTGGTTGGATCTCCTTGCAGTCCAAAGGACTCTCAAGAGTCTTCTCCAGCACCACAGTTCAAAAGCATCAGTTATTGTGTGTGTGTGTGTGTGTGTGTGGTTTTGTTTTTTGTTTTTTGTTTTTTTCAGTACTCAGTCTTTTTTGTGATCCAGCTCTCACATCCGTACATGACTACTGAAAAAACCACAGCTTTAACTGGATCTACCTTTGTCAGGTAAATGATGGCTCTGCTTTTTAATATGCTGTCTAGGTTTGTTCTTGCTTTTCTTCCAAGGAGCAAGCATCTTAATTACACGGCTGTAGTCATCGTCTTCAGTGGAGCCAGGAAAATAAAATCTACCACTGTTTCCATTTTTTCCCCTATATATTTGCCATGAAGTGATGGAAGCAATGCCATGATCTTCATTTTTTGAATGCTGAGTTTTAAGCCAGCTTTTTCACTCTATTCTTTCACCCTCATTAAGAGGCTCTTTATTTCCTCTTCATTTTCTGCCATTAGAATGTTACCATTTGCACATCTGAGGTTTTTGGTATTTCTCCTGTCACTCTTTATTTCAGGTTGTGATTCATCCAACCAGGCATTTCACATGGTATACTCTGTATATAAGTTAAATAGCAAGGTGACAATATACAGCCTTGACTTACTCCTTTCTCAATTTTGAACTAGTTTGCTGCCCCATGTCCAATTCTAAGTGTTGCTTCTTTTTCTGCAAACAGGTTTCTCTTACAGGAGACAGTTAAGGTAGTGCAATATTCCAAATAAACTTTTTCTGCTGCTTTAAGATCCTCTCCTTGTTTTTAGTTTTGACAGTTTAATTACATTGTGTCTTGATGTCAGTCTCTAGTTTTATCTTATCTGATAGTTTTGGGTTTTCTGTATTTTTATGTATATTTCCTTTTCTAAGCTTTGATAATTTTCAGTCATTAATTCTTTGAATAAGCTCTCTGCCTCTTTGTCTGTCTTTTCTTTTTCTGGGACACATATAAACATATATTGGCCTGTTTGATCTGATTCCTGAACTCCCTTAAGATATTGTCATTCTTTTTGCTTCTCTGAAAGAGTCTTCTCTATTTTTCATTTTGATTATCTTTTTATTTTGCTTGATTTATTCTATTGTTGATCCCCTTTATTGAATTTTTTGTACAATTACCTCTAAAATTTGTGTTTTATACATATAAATATTTACTACCCTTTGACAAAGGAAATGGCAACCCACTCCAGTGTTCTTGCTTGGATAATTTCTTAGACAGAGGAGTTTGGCAGGCTACAGTCCATGCAGTTGCAGAGCATTGGACATGACTGAGCATACACACATATGTACACAACTTTTCACTGAAATTACCACTTTTTCATGTATTGGTCTCCTGATCTCAATGGGAATCTTTATGACTATTATGTTGAACTGTCTATCAGGTAAATCATTTATTTCCATTTCATTAAGATAAGTTTTTCTGAGGACTTACTTTTTGCTTGGATCACATCCTCGTGTTTTTTGTTTTGTTTTCTTTCTTTCTTTTCTTTGCTTTTCTTTTCTTTCTTTTTTTTTTTTGACTGTATTGGTTTCTTTGTGTTAGATAAAATAACTACCTGACAACCCTCTTGGTTGGCTCTCAAATACTTGTTACTATTCAGTCTATCCTTTTTGTTCTTAGAGGCTCCCAGTAGTTGAAGATGTGTTACAACCCATCAGTGTCTCAAAGAGGAGGATCACAGTTACCACTTAGATGAAGGTAATCAGAAACTAGATTCTCAAATAGGAGCTGAGAAGAAATCCAGTCAAATATCTTGCAGGGAGGAGTTGGAAGTTGACTGTTTTTTCTTGCTTCTTCTGTACTAAGCTCAGATGTATAGCCACTAGAAGTGCTTTTGTGCCCCTTTAGAATCTCTTTGTTTCTTATAGTCTTATGGGACTGGTGAGTGCAAGCCATGTTGACTATCAGAGCTTGGTGATTTGCTGGCCCATTGCCCAAGTGGCAGTCACAAAACCTGGGAGAGAAGATATATATATCTATATAGATATATAGATATATGTATATATGCAATATATATATACAATATATATGCATATAATACATATATATAATATATATATATAAAGATAAGATAAATATATATATAGAAAGTGAAAGTGAAGTCACTCAGTTGTGTCTGATTCTTTGCAACTCCATGGACTGTAGCCTACCAGGCTCCTCTCTCCATGGGATTTTCCAGGCAAGAGTACTGTAGTGGCTTTCCATTTCCTTCTCCAGGGGATCTCTCTGACCCAGGGATTGAACCCAGGTCTTCCACTTTGCAGGCAGATGCTTTACTGTCTGAGTGACCAGGAAAGTTCTTAATATATATTTATATATTTATATGTATATGTATATAAATTGCCTTTTAGAGAGATGCTGACCTTTTGGTTTTATTATTGAAGTGAGCAGAGGAAGAAGGCAGGGAAAGTGCCCACCAGCTCTTTTGGGATCTGGGGAGGACTGTAGTAAGAACCTAGATACAAGACGATTAGAAATGGAATCCACAGGAAGCATGTTGTAAAATAAGCAGTCAAAGCCCTTCCAGAGGAAGACTGGCAAGTAGCCATTTTCCTGTGCTTCCTCTATATTAAGTCCTGGAGGAATAGCTGTGGCAATAGCTCACTCACCCATTGCAAACTATTTCTTTGCTATTAATACCCTCCTATTTGATTCATGAATACAATCCCCGTTGGCTTTCAGAGCCAGATATTTTGGAGGCCCTTCCTCTCAGAGGAAAGCTTTGAAAATTTTTGAAGCTAAATGTGCAACCCAAATCTTTCACTCCTTAGAAGTTTGGAGTTGTCTTCTCTCTGGAATTTATAGCGCCATGTGATAGTGTGTCTCAGTTTCTTGTTTGATATAGGTATTTTTTTAGTCACCTGATATGCAGCAGTCTCTCTGCTTATCTCTTAATTTCTCACAGGGGGGATTGCTTGCTCCATGTGTAGCTGTACATTTTGAGATGGTTTGTGGGAGGAGGAAAATTCAGGTTTCTACTCTTGGTCTTCCCTTGTGGCTCAGAAAGTAAAGAATCTGACTGCAATGCAAGAGACCCTGGTTTGATCCCTGGGGTGGGAAGATACTCTGGAGAAAGGGTATGGTAACCCACTACAGTATTCTTGCCTGGGAAATTCTGTGGACAGAGGAGCTTGGTGAGCTAGAGTCCATGGGATCAAAAGTGTTGGACATGACTGAACAACTAACACACACACTTGGTATAGATTCTCTGATTTATACAGTGAAATAAATTTCTTATCCTCTATTTCTAATCATACATAGCATCAAAAGGAAATGTCAAAACTATCCTTGTACCCCAGTGTTGTTGTTCAGCCACCCAGTCATGTCTGACTCTGCAAAACATGGACTACAACATGCCAAGCCTCCCTGTCCCTCACCATCTCTGTAAGTTTGCCCAAGTTCATGTTCAGTACATCAGTGATGCCAGGCAGCCATCTCATCTTCTGATGCCCTCTTCTCCTTCTTCCCTCAATATTTCCCAGCATTGGGGATTTTTTCAATTAATTGTTTGTTCGCATGATGTGACCAAAATACTGGAGCTTCAGCATCAGTCCTTCCAGTGAGTATTCAGGGTTGATTTCCCTTAAGATTGATTGGTTGGATCTCCTTGCTGTCCAAGGGACTCTCAAGAGTCTCCTCCAGCACCACAGTTCAAAGGCATAATTCTTTGACACTCTGCCTTTTTAGGGTCCTGCTCTTACAACCATACACAATGAATGGGAAGACAATAGCCTTGCCCACGGTATTCTCCAGACAAGAATACTGGATTGGATTGCCATGTCCTCCTGCAGGGTATCTTCCCAACCCATGGCTCAAACCTGTGTCTCTTGTGTCTCCTGTACTCTCAGGCAGATACTTTACCACTTTTGTCACTTGGGAAGCCCATTGTAGCCCAGTATATATTTCTAAATGATTGTTTTCTACTAAAACTACCTGATTCAGTTCTTTATCTTTCACTTTAACCTAGTCACAAATATTTGTTCAATGGCATATATTTGTTTAAGGCCTTGGGTATAAAATGAGAAATAAAAGAAATATAGATTCTGCTCTTATGATACTGAAATTATGCTAGTGATGTTTCATAACCATCCATTGAAATGGAATCATTAGCAGTATAATTTTGATTTGTGTTTAGAAATCTGTTTTGACTTTATTGTTTAAGCATATTTATCTTTATAAACATGTATATTAACCTAATATTAAGATAACCTCACATTTTCTAAACAGCCAGCCTTGAGTCAGACAGTGTGTGAAAACAAAGTATGTCATTCCATGTAGTCTTTGAAAATGCCAAATACTGATTTTAAAACATTGCTATGAACAAGCCACAGAAGTGAAATCCATACAACAGTGTTCAATATAGGGTATTTCAGAGTCTTGCTTGTTATATGAAACTAGATATACACTTTGGATTGAAAAAATTCCTGAAGTTGAGCCAGATTTGTTTAAGTATCCTTTATTGTGTACTATTCTGTCAGTCATAACATCTCAGAAGGTACCAAATTATTGCAGCAGTGTATGAAAGGCAGCCTGAGTAAAGCCTATGATAATATCCACTGAATCATCAAAAAAGCAAGAGAGTTCCAGAAAAACATCTATTTCTGCTTTATTGACTATGCCAAAGCCTTTGACTGTGTGGATCACAAGAAACTGTGGAAAATTCTGAAAGAGATGGGAATACCAGACCACCTGACCTGCCTCTTGAGAAACCTATATGCAGGTCAGGAAGCAACAGTTAGAACTGGACATGGAACAACAGAATGGTTCCAAATAGGAGAAAGAGTACGTCAAGGCTGTATATTGTCACCCTGCTTATTTAACTTATATGCAGAGTACATCATGAGACGTGCTGGGCTGGAAGAAGCACAAGCTGGAATCAAGACTGTCAGGAGAAATATCAGTAACCTCAGATATGCAGATGATACCATCCTTATGGAAGAAAAAATGAAAAGGAACTAAAAAGCCTCTTGATGAAAGTGAAAGAGAAAAGTAAAAAAAAGTTAGCTTAAAGCTCAACATTCAGAAAATGAAGATAATGGCAACTGGCCCTATTATTTCATGGGAAATAGATGGGGAAAAAGCAGAAACAGTGTCAGACTTTATTTTGGGGGGCTCCAAAATCACTGCAGAGGGTGACTGCAGCCATGAAATTAAAAAATGCTCACTCCTTGGAAGGAAAGTTATGATAGCATATTCAAAAGCAGACATCAATTTGCCAACAAAGGGCCATCTAGTCAAGGCTATGGTTTTTCCAGTAGTCATGTATGGATGTGAGAGTTGGACTGTGAAGAAATCTGAGTGCTGAAGAATTGATGCTTTTGAACTGTGGTGTTGGAGAAGACTTTTGAGAGTCCCTTGGACTGCAAGGAGATCCAACCAGACCATCCTAAAGGAGATCAGCCCTGGGTGTTCTTTGGAAGAGTAATGCTAAAGCTGAAACTCCAGTACTTTGTCTACCTCATGCGAAGAGTTGACTCATTGGAAAAGACTATGATGCTGGGAGGGATTGAGGGCAAGAAGAGAAGGGGATTACAGAAGATGAGATGGCTGGATTGAAACAGGATCTCTACTACTTTGCCCATATCTTTGTCAGTCTGAATTACTGTTCTACCACAGTTTGTTTATAGATTACAGTAATTCTCATATGTTTAGCATCAAATAATAATTGTTAATTAAGTGAATGAGTGATGTTTTCTAATTGTAGGTTTTTATATAACGATATTAATTTTAATCATATCAGTACTCAAAAACTGTGTGGGTAACTTATTCATTTTGATCTTATGACAAGTCCATTGTCTAGTTATGAGATACTAAATACTGAGCTAGAAGTAAGAGAAGAGAGAAGTGAAATTGATATACAGAGAAAGACAGGTTGTTGTTCAGTTGCTCAGTCAAGCCAGACTCTTTACAACCCCATGGACTGCAGCACACCAGGCTTCCCTGTCCTTCACAATCTTGGTGAGCTAGCTCAAAGTTACATCCATTGAGTCAATTATGCCATCCAGACATCTCATCCTCTGTCTTCCTCTGCCTTCAATTTTTCACAGCATCAGTATCTTTTCCAGTAAATCAGCTCTTCACATCAGATGGCCAAAGTATTGGAGTTTCAGCTTCAGCATGAGCCCTTCCAATGAATATTCAGGATTGATTTCCTTTAAGATTGACTGGTTTGATCTTTTTGCTGTCCAAGTGACTCTCAATATTTTTTCCAGCTCCACAGTTTGAAAGCATCAGTTCTTTAGTGCAAAGCCTTCTTTATAGTTCAACTCTCACATAACTACTGGAAAAACCATAGCTTTGACTATACATATGGACCTTTGTCAGCAAAGTGACGTCTCTGCTTTTGAATATGTTGTCTCAGTTTGTCATACATCTTTCAAGGAGCAAGTATCTCTTAATTTTGTGCCTGCAGTCACCATCCATAGTAATTTTGGAGCACAAGAAAATAAAGTCTATCACTGTTTCCATTTTTTCCCATCTATTTGCCATGAAGTAATGGGACTGGATGTCATGATTTTAGTTTTTTGTATGCTGAGATTTAAGTCAGTTTTTTTCACTCTCATCTTTAACTTTCATCACATGGCTCTTATCCATTCTGTTGTTTTCTTCTTTTTTTTTTTTTGCATTGTTCACTCAAGAAAGCTTTCTTATCTCTCCTTGCTATTTTTTGGAACTCTACATTCAGATGGGTGTATCTTTCCTTTCCTTCTTTGCCTTTATTTATGTTTTTGGGCTTCCTTGGTGGCTCAGGTGGCTCCACCTGCAATGTGGGAAACCTGGGTTTGCTCACTGGGTTCAGAAGATCCCCAGTGAAGAGAACGGCTACCCATTTACAGTATTCTGACCTGGAGAACTGCATGGACTATTCTGTGGAGTCACAAAGAGTCAGACATGACTGAGTGACTTTCACTCTTCACTTTCTCTCTTCTTCCCTCAGCTATTTGTAAAGCCTCCTTAGGCAACCATTTTGCTTTTTTGTTTCTTTTTCCTAGGGATGGTTTTGGTTAATGCCTCCTGTACAGTGTTATGAACTTCTGTCCATAGTTCTTCAATGAACTTCGGCCCATAGTTCTTCATGCAGTCTATCAGATCTAATTCCTTGATTCTATTTGTCACTTCCACTGTATAATCATAAAGGATTTGATTTAGGTCATACCTGAATGGTCTAGTTGTTTTCCCTGCTTTCTTCAATTTAAGTCTGAATTTGGCAATAAGGAGTTCATGATCTGAGCCACAGTCAGCTCCTGGTCTTGTTTTCTGCTGACTGTGTAGAGCTTATCCATCTTCAGCTGCAAATAAAGAATATAATCAATCTAATACTGGTGTTGACTATCTGGTGATGTCCATGTGTAGAGTTGTCTCTTGTGTTGTTAGAAGATGGTGTTTGCTATGACTTGTGTGTTCTCTTGGCAAAACTCTGTTAGCCTTTGCCCTGCTTCATTTTTACTCCAAGGCCAAACTTGCCTGTTACTCCAAGTATCTATTTTTTTTTTTTTTTAATCTGGAAGGTCTAGGTCTTGTAGGTCTTCATAGAATTTTTCAACTTCATCTTCTTTGGCATTAGTGATTGGGGCATAGGCTTGGATTACTGTGATATTGAATGGTTTGCCTTGAAAACAACGTGAGATCATTCTGTCATTTTTGAGTTGCATACAAGTACTGCATTTAGAACTCTTTTATTGACTATAAGGACAATTCATTTATTTTAAGGGATCCGTTCCTACAGTAGTAGACATAATGGTCATCTGAATTATGTTCACCCATTCCAGTCCACTGATTCTTAAAATTTCAATGTTTACTCTTGACACATCTGTTTAACCCATCCAATTTACCTTGATCCATGGACCTAAAATTCCAGGTTCCTATACAATACTGTTCTTTATGGAATTGAACTTTACTTTCACCACCAGATACATCCACAGCTGGGCAATGTTTCCACTTTGGCTTAGCCTTTTCATTCCTTCAGGAGCTACTTCTCTGCTTTTATCTAATAGTATATTGGATACTTGTTGACCTGTGGGTTTCAGCTTTCAGTGTCATATATCTTTGCCTTTTCATAGTGTTTATGGGATTCTCAAGCCAAGAATGCTGACATGGTTGGATATTCCCTTCTGCAGTGGATCACATTTTATCAGAACTCTCCATCATGACCCATCCATCTTGGGTGGCCCTGCATGGCATGGTTCATAGTTTTGAGTTACACAAGGCTATGATCCACATGATCATTTTGGTTATTTTTCTGTGATTGTAGTTTTCATTCTGTCAGTCCTCTGTTAGATGAGGGCTGCACATGTTTGTGCAAGTTTCCTGATGGGAAGGACTGGCTGTGGGAAAGCTGGGTCTTGCTTTGTTGGGCAGGGCCAGGCCAGTAAACCTTTAACCCAATTTTCTGCTGATGGGTGGGGCTGTGCTCCCTCCCTGTAGTTTTGCCTGAGGTTAAAGACCTCCAATAGCTGTATGCCAACATGCTGTGCCTCCCAGGACACTTGCGCCTCCCAAGATACCTGCCCCTAACCCTGTGGCAAGTCACTGTTGTCTTGTGACCTGTGCCCCTACTGGAGACTCCCAAACACTCACAGGCAGCTCTGCTTCTACGTCTTGTCTATGGATAGTAGTGTCGCAATTAATATTGGGGTGCATGTGTCTTTTTGAGTTATGATTTTCTCAGGGTATGTGTCTAGTAGTGGGATTGCTGAGTCATATGGTAGTTCTACATTTAGTTTTTTAAGGAATTTCCATATTGTTCTCCATAGTGGCAGTACCAATTTACATTCCCATCAACGTAAGAGAGTTCCCTTTTCTCCATACCCTCTCCAGTATTTATTGTTTGTAGATTTTTTTTGTTGATGGTTATTCTTCTGGTGTAAAGTGGCATCTCTCTGTAGTTTTGATTTGCATTTCTCTAATAATTACTGATGTTGAGCCTCTTTTTATGTGTATATTGGCCATCAGTATTTCATCTTTGGAGAAATATCTATTGTTTAATGTTCATTCACTTATTTCACATTTTTAGATTTTACATGTAAGCGAAATCATACCCTGCTGCAGGGTCCTGGAGATCCTGAATGATACAGATCTACTGGTAGGCAGAACCATGGTCCAGGGGGCTCCAGGCTAATGCCAGTCCACTGTAAATGAGGCTGGTTTCCAGGGCCTCTGTCTGTAATAAGGTCCTGGTTGTCCTAGAGTTGGCTAGTTGTTGGCATGGCCAGGTCCCAGGGAGTCCTAGGATTGGTGCCCAGGCACTGATGGGTGAGGTCAGGTCTCAAGGCTAGTGTTGGCCCACTGGTGGGTAAAACTTGGTCCTGGGATCTCTGGCTATGAGTCCCAGAATCCCAGCTGCTGTCAGCCCACCAATGTGTAATGCTGGGTCCTGGATCTCCAGTGGCTTGAGCTTCTTCCCAGGGAAGCTGGAGGCTCAGAGGTCTTATGGCAACTTCATGCTGATGGGGACAGGTCCCAGTGCTGACACACTAGAGGGAAAATTCCACAATGATCCCTGACAAAGCTATTGTCTTTATGCTAAAATAAGTTCCCCAAAATTGCTACTGTATGTGACTATGTCTCCAGGTAGAGTTTTGGGTGTCTCCTGCTTCTCCAAGATGTCATCCAGAATCAGCAAGTGATGCTGACCCAGGACTCTTTTAAACTACTGCTTCTGCCCTGACTCTCAAAGTATGTAAGATGTTTGTGCACCTCTAAGAGTGCACTCTTTCCTACAGTCTCCTGGCTCTCCTAAATGTAAGCCCTACAGACCTTCAAAGCCAAATGTTATGGAGGTTTGTCTTCCAGGTACAGGACCCCAGGGTTGCAAAGCCTGACAAGGAGCTTGGACTCCTTGCTCTTTGTGAAGAAACTCAGTAATTGTAGTTATCCTACTATTTGTGAGTTGCCTATCCCAGTGTTTCTGTCTTGACCCCTCTAGTCCCCATCTGGTTGTGGTTTCATCTTTATATCTTTAGTTGTAGAAGATATATCTTACTAATCTTCAGGTCACTGTCATTGGCAGTTGTAATTTTGGTGTGTCTATTGAAAGAGATGAGCTCAGAGTCTTTCTACTCTGCCATCTTGGCCACTCTACTGAAAGATATTTTCTTAATGAGTTCCAGATATGGGATTTTCTGTTTGTTGATTTTTTTTTTTTTTTACAAAATCAGATTGTCTTATTTTTTCAAGTTTTTCTGCATGCATTTTGATATTCAAATTGAGTTGTAGCTATTGTTAAGGTGGATTATATAGTTTGATTTTAGAATGTTTCCTGTGTCCTCTTTTTGTTTCACCATTTCTATTGATAATTTTCTGTGATTTAATTGAATTAACTTTCTTTGCATATTAGGTATAATTCTTTGCTAGTTTAGGTAGTTATTTTATTAATTATAGCATGCATCTTTAATTTATCATGGCCTACCTTTAAGTAATATTATAGAAACTTACATATAGATTGAATTTACAACAGATTAATTCCTTCTCTACTTTCCTTATCTTTTGTGCTATTGCCATACATTTTAACTTTACATTTTGTGAACCACACACCACAGTATTTTTTGTTTGTTTAAAATTACCTTAATAAATTTAACAAAACGCCTTATATATTTTCTGACCTAGTTTCCATTTCTAGTTGTCTTTATTCCTTTGTGAAGCTGCATATTTCCATCTTGTATTTCTTTTTCATTTGTCTGAAAGACATCCCATAAATTCTCTTGCAGTGTGGTCAGCTGGTGACTAATCCTGAAAAATTATTCATTTTTCCTTTGTATTTGACAGATATTTTTGCTGGTATAGGATAGATAGGCAACACATTCTTTTTTTCAGTTTCCTTTTGTTTTCTTTCATTCTTTTAAAGATTTTGCAACATTGTCTTCTCACTTGCATTGCTTTCAATAAGGAACTCACTGTCGTCTGTATATCTATCCCTCTGTACATATTTTTTTTCTTCTGGCTGCATTAAAATATTTTACTCGTCAATATTTTGCTAAGTTTTATTAGGATTTATCTTGGTGTAGTTTTCTTCAGTATTTGGCTTTGACCTAATGACTCAGTGGTTAAAAAAAAAAAAAAAAATTGCCAATAATGCAGGAGATCCAGGTTTGATCCCTGGGTCAGGAAGAACCCTTGAAGAAGGGAATGGCAACCAACTCCAATATTTTTACCTGGAAGATTCCACTGTCAGAGGAGCCCAGCGGGCTACAGTCCATGGGATTGCATGGAGTCAGACATGACTGAGCAACTAACACTTTTTCACCTGACCTTCTTAGAATGAGAAATGAAATTTAATTTTCATCAAATTTGTAAAATATTCATATTTCTCCACATATAGATTTTTCTGTTTTGCTGTTCATTAATTGCATAATTCACTGATTACATTTGTGTTAAGGCACTTTATGTGATCCCACAATTCACTGATGCTATGATAATGTTTTCAAATTTTCTCTTCTGTGTTGATTTTGGAAAATTTCTGCTGCTGAATCTTAAATTCACTAATCTTATTTTCTGAAAAGTCTGAACTATCCTTGGTCTTATCCAGTGTATTTTTCCACTTACACATTATATTTTCATACCCAGAAGTAAAGTTTCATTAATAATATACTTTTAATGCCTTTTCTTCTTAGACACATGGAAATAAGTTTCAATAATATTTTAATAACTTTGGTAATTCTAACAGCAATGCAAAGTCTAGTTGAGTTTCCATCAGGGTTATCTTCATATTATGGGTTGAATTGACATTTCTTAGATAATTTTGGTGGATGGTAGATGTCTTGTGTTTGCCTTTGTTGAGTGCTTTGTTTACTTCTATATATTCTTGAGCTTATTGTCTATAATGCAGTCAAGTTGTATACAACACGTTTGGCCTTTTGGATCTTGTTTTTAAGATTTGATAGATACTGATAGAACAATGCTCAGCCTAAGGCTTATTAGTCCCCACTGCTGAGTCAATGCCCCCATGAATCTTGAGGTTTCTCCAGTATCTTGAGGTTTTCCAGAGTGCTAGTCCCAACCCTACATTAGTAACAACAACAACAACAACAACGAAAACAGTTACCATTAATTCTTTCTGGAGTTCTATCTCAGCCTAAGGCGTTTCCCTAAATACTGATCAGTAGTCAGTTGAATGCTTCAGGGGAACATCTGTAGATCTTCTTAGGACTAATTGCATGTTGATGCCTCTATACCTTTCAAATTTATTTCCTCAATTCAAGGAGCCTTTCATTCTCTGCCTGTGTTCTGCTTTGCAATGCTGTATCATGAAAACACTCTCAAAAGCAATGAAAAGATGTAATTGTTGGGCTCAATTCATTTGTTTCTATATCTCTGGAATCACTTTTTCCTTATCTTTTGAGTATTTTAAAGGCATTTTTTATGTTTATCCTTTTTGTTTTTCTTTCAGTCCTCATTTTAACTAGTTTTCTTCACACACAGGTAGAACACTAGAGTAAAATGAATCAAATAAAATGTATTAAATATAAATTATAAATATAAACTCATAAGAAACCTTAAAATATTCTTAAAATCTCAATATTTTTATATAATGTGTATATATATATATATATATGTGTGTGTGTGTGTATGTATTTGTATGGTTATTGAAGCTTCTAATCATAAAGAATTATCAAGTTATGATCACTTTTGTAGAATTTAAACATTTTATATATTTGAGAAGCCTAGTAGGTTACAGTTCACGGCATCGCAAAGAGTCAGACACGATTGAGTGACTTCACCTCATCTCATTAATTAGTTGTTATACCTTTTTTCCTATTATAATCAAAGTAGTAGTAAGGGGATCTCTAAGCAAATGTACAATATGAGGTTTATTTACATTTTAATAATGCAAACAGTCAATGTCAGGAGTTCCTGAAAATGTACAGTTTAATTTGTTTTTGCTCTTTGTGGATATTGCTTTTTATTTTATAAACATAAATTTAAGAAAATTATAAATTTAAATTTATAAATTTAAGAATATTTCTTTATGCTCTTAACAATGCAACAATTCAAATATGTTTACCTTAGACAGGGTTTTCTAATTATATATCTAAATCCTAACAAAAGAGGGATGGAAATCAATACAGAGGGACTCTGTATTGAGGTTTTTGATACCGACATTAGGACAGTATGTTGGCCATTAGGGATTTTATAGTATATTTCAGTTAGCAAAATCATTCCATGGAGTCTATAATTGACTTTCAAGAAAAGCATTTCCACAAGTCTGATCACACAGCAGCAGGTGTTGAAGCACTTTACATGTGTCTGGACAGCAGGTATTCCTTCTCCCCACACTAGGGCATTAATGCTATGGGGAGGGAGGTGGGAAGGGTGTTCAGGATGGAGAACACGTGTACACTTGTGGTGGATGCATGTTGATACATGGCAAAACCAATACAATATTGTAAAGTAATTAGCCTCCAATTAAAATAAATAAAATGATATTTAAAAATAAATGAATTTATATCAAAAATTAATAGAAAATGCTTTGAGGAAGGTACTTGCAGTAGGACTGAGAGCTCTGTTCCATTTTCCTGCTTTTCTTCCAACAAGCTTCTGAGAACGGTGATTTATTATGTGAGCTAGACAGAATGCTAAATACCTTGATGACTTTATCTTTCTTCCATCCCACAGATTTAGTAGTATATTTATCACTCTGACTTCTAACAAGGAATCTTACATTGTTCCTTTCTGATGTTGTTTCCTGTTAAGGTACAGTGAGTCTTTGGTGTCAGCAAAATGTTTGAGGGGAGTTTTAGGCGTACATCAGGGGCTTCCCTAACTGCCTAACTTTTTCCTTCCTGGGCTACCCGCTTCAGGTTCTGGCTATGTTAAGAATCCTAACTGCATCCCTAGTCAGTAAAACTGTGTTTTTCTGTGAGTTTAATGGCATTAAAAGGAAAAAATGTAAATGTAAATCTTACTCAATGTGGTTCACTTTTTCAGGGGTTAAATGACCTCCAAGTTTTGCTTGGTTTTGACCCTCTTCAATG
Source organism: Madoqua kirkii (assembly GCA_006408675.1). Classification (NCBI taxonomy): domain Eukaryota; kingdom Metazoa; phylum Chordata; class Mammalia; order Artiodactyla; family Bovidae; genus Madoqua; species Madoqua kirkii. The sequence goes on along the minus strand of SJYC01068352.1, from coordinate 11,762 downwards.
ACTTTAAATTATTTTGTTTGAATATATCTATTTTTGAATTTGTAATTGCTGCTGGAGTAGTAGTCATTTAAAAGCTTCTCCACCATTATCTGAACTAGATTTCCAGGGATTATTTTTTATTTTATTCTTTTACATATGATATTATATTCCATTTGGTCTGAAATAACATATTATCTGGAATTTTTGTGAGGTAATTTGTTTTGGAACCTAAAAGTAGGTTGTTAAGTGTTGTTTTCAGTGTTTGGACATCTATATGATTTGAAGCTGCTCTATGGACTATTTTTTCATATCCAAAATACAGACAAGCATAGTGATTAGCTTCAGTCATTAAAATTATCTATTTCTTGATAAAGCCATTTAGTGCATTATGATGAAAAAAGGGTGAATTTTAGGGTAAAGTGTAAGGAAGTGTGACATGTAGAAACTGCTTGAACACAAAAATTAATATTCTTCTGAATAACAAGACATATGTGCTCCAGCTTCCATTATTTATTAGATGTATGCATTAAATTAATTCAATATCACATCTGAGTGAAGGTTCTCAATTATTTACTCCAGTAATGAATAATCTTGATGCCCATGGTGGTCAGCTGGGCAAAACAGACCTCAGCTGTGTTAATCAGACAAAACAAAAGGTGCATCCTAAAGAGTCATTGCAGAGAAGGCAATGGCACCCCACTCCAGTACTCTTGCCTGGAAAATCCCATGGTCAGTGGGCTTCTGTCTGTGGGGTCATACAGAGTCGGACATGACTGAAGAGACTTAGCAGCAGCAGCAGCAGCAAAAAGTCGTGAACCAGAAATGAGCTTACTACTAACTGCCATCCTTGGCTGCAGGAAAAGTCTTGCTTTAAAGAATAAAAACTGAAAGTTGGGGAAGAAAACATTTCGTGAACTTTTGTACCACAAGCTTGCTGTAAAACACTGTAGATATATTTTCATAAATGATATGATCCACAAATCCAAAGTGATAGAATTTCAAGTGATCCCCAAATGATGCTCCTTGTGGCCAGAAAAGCATGAAATGTCATGGTTCCAGTAATTTAAAAGTAAGGTAACAGATAAGATACCAGGCAAAGGGACCAGAAGTTATTCTCTACAATCAACTTTCAGAATGCAGAATGCAAGTATGTCACAAGCTGGAGCTAGACATCACCTATTAAAAATACCAGTTGCCTGATCCTCAGTCTTATAGCCCAAATTCCCAGATTGGCTTGGCAAGAAGTTTCCAGAATTTCATACTAAATCTGTACTACCAAGGGAAACATAATTAATTGTAATTAGGAACTGATACATTTCTACAATTCACATCTTTGTATTTTTTACAAAAACCAATTCAAGAAGCAGTTTTACACAAATGAAACAATTTAAGTAGAGGTTAATATTTTATTGATAATTCACCACTGATGTAACTTAGCAAAAGTAATAGCTATATGGTTTTTGGGGGGAGAGTATTTAATTTCCTGGTTCTGTCTTATCACAACAAAAATTTGAAGTGACAGACTGGAGTTACAGCTCTTGGACAGACCAGTGTTATGGCTCTCAGATGGGCCAATGTTATAATTCCGTGTTACAGCTCAGTTTTATTTAGAAAGTAAAGGAAAATATCTCCTCAAGGCATGAGGGTACGCCAATCCAAAAGATGCAAAAAGAAGAGAGGCCCCCAGCCCAATTTTGGCTCCTCTTTTCATGTGTCTTTTTCCTCCCCCTGGGCATGCTTTGTATAAATTGGGCTAGCCAGGAGTGCCGTTTCTTATACCTGAGGTCTTCACTCCAGTCCTCAGACCTTCCTTTGTTTTATTTTCACGGGCTTCTCTCTTCCGTTTCTTTTAGTCACCACACTTCTGGACTCCTTTTTCCTACTCTAACAAGCTAACAGTTTCTGTTTAGACTTTATGGATGTTAGTGATTCATAAACACTGTCCAGTTCAATTCAGTCGCTCTGTTGTGTCTGTTTTTGTCCAACTGGACTGCAGTACGCCAGGCCTCCCTGTCCATCACCTACTCCCAGAGTTTACTCAAACTCATGTCCATTGAGTCAATGATACCATCTTATCTTCAGTCATCCCCTTCTGCTCTGGCCTTCAATCTTTCTCAGCATCTGGCTCTTTTCCAATAAGTCAGTTCTTCACATCAGGTGACCAAAGTATTGGAGTTTCAGCTTTAGCATTAGTCCTTCCAAAGAATATTCAGGACTGATTTCCTTTAGGATAGACTGGTTGGATCTCGTTGCAGTCCAAGGGACTCTCAAAAGTCTTCTTCAACACCACAGTTCAAAAGCATCAGTTCTTCAGCACTCAGTTTTCTTTATAGTCCAACTGTCACATTCATACATGACTACTGAAAAAAACCATAGCTTTGACTAGATGGACCTTTGCTGGCAAAGTACTATCTCTGCTTTTTAATATACCATTTAACATATATTATTTAATATATAGTATTTAATAAAAATACTGTCTAGTATGTCACAATATCACTGTAGTAATAATTAAGATGGGTTTCTAAGTCTCCAGCAAATATACATTTTTAGCTTGTAAAGAATAACTGCCCACTTTTAAGCTTACCTTTTGTGTTTATACTGTAAATAAGTGTTATTTAGGTAATTCATTATGGTTGGAGAAATAAAGCAACTTTATGGAAGAGATTCTACCTTGCTATTTACAGTGATACCACCTAGTGTATAGATATTAGAGTAAAATCTTCAAAATCTACTAGAACTAATAAGTGAATTTAGAAGTTTGCAGGATACAAGGTCAATGTGCAGAATCAATTTTATCTCTATAAATTCACACAAAAAAAGTTGTGAGTGACTTTAGTAAACCACTACCAAATAAAATAGCATAAATACATTTTATGTATTTTATGTAATACATTTTATGTAATTATGTGATTTATTACATAAATACATTTTATGTAATTATGTGATTTATTACATAAATACATTTTATGTAATAAATCTAATAAAAGTTGTACAAGTCTTTAAGACAGAACATTAGAGTGTGGCTGGGAGAAATTAAAGATGACAAGTAAATGTGGAGATATTCTACAGTCATTAGTTGCATGTCATATTCTGCATGGAGGAAGCCAGTTCTTACTCCATGTTGGAACTGTTTCTTTGACTTGCTTTTCATTGCTTTTGTTATTATAATCATACTAAACGGTCTGCCTCAGAGAATCCTGCTGCTCTGCCTGACTGTTAAGCTAAAGTGTCCATCTAGTCAAAGCTATTGTTTTTCCAGTGGTTATGTATGGATGTGAGATTTGGACCACAAACAAAGCTGAGTGCTGAAGAATTGATTCTTTTGAATTGTAGTGTTGGAGAAGATTCTATATATATATAGAATTAGCCTCCAATTTAAATATATATATATTTAAATTGGAGATGAATTACTTTATAATATCAGCTTTGCCATACATCAACATGAATCCAAAGACTCTTGAGAGTCCCTTGAACTGCAAGGAGATCCAACCAGTCAATCCTAAAGGAAATCTTTCTGGAATATTCACTGGAAGGACTGATGCTGAAGCTGAAGCTCTAATACTTTGGATATATGATGCAAAGAACTGACTCACTGGAAAAGACCCTGATCCTGGGAAAGACTGAATGCAGGAAGAAAAGAGGATGACAGAGGATGAGATGGTTGGATGGCATCACGCACTTGGTAGACATGAATTTGAGCAAGTTCCAGGAGTTTTGATGGAGTAGGAAGCCTGGTGTTTTGCATGAAATCTGTGGGGTCACAAAGAGTTGGACACCACTGAGTGAGTGAACTGAACTGATCAATGCAAAAAATTTATGTATGAGAATCTATACATGTCTGCAAAATCAACATTATAGTTATATTCACTAGTACATATACACAAAATACAGAAAGCAAGTTAAGCTATCATGGGTTATTTTGCACAATAAATAGACTTGACCATCTTGTAGTTTTTCCTTGTTGCTGAACTTCAGCTCAAATTTTTGTCTGACTTTCATGAAGAAGGCAATTTATTTGGTCCTTCTAATATTGCATATAGCTTAAGCCCATCAGTATATTTTGAGCACTTAAAGGGACATTTGCTTATACAATGTTTGACATGTTCTCTGATCCCTCTGGATTCTTCCCTATAGTAGAAAAAGTACTCACCCACCAACTGGACCACCTGCCATGAAGCAGGATACTTGTTAAGGTCTAGGGGTGTAGTCATAAACAATAAATGTTGTCCTTGTTTTAATATATTAAAAAAGAGCAACCAATACAATATTTAGTGTAAAATGAAAGTATTAAAGGTTATGAAAAAATAACACTGGAAGATTTAGAAAAGGCCATATTAAGGAAGATGTATTAGTGAATAGCAGTTATTTTAAAATTTAAAAAAAAAGTGAGGATGCAGGCAGAAACAGAAGAAACAATCTGGAATATTATAAAAATTAGAATTAATACCATAGAGTTTTAGAGCATTACTGCTTCTATTGACTGCTAGTTTTTAAACTAGCCATCCTCTGGAATTTTGCCTTCAAGATTATTTTCTGGTGCCTGGGATGGGTTATGCAGACACCCAGGTCAGCTGAGACTGAACCCTTCTTTCTCTTCGTACTCCTCATTCTCTGACAATTAACTTGTTCATGTTCAGATTCTCATAAGACAATATAAAAGGGTTATTGCTAATTATTAAGCATTCAGTTCAATTCAGTTCAATTCAGTCACTCTTTGCAAACCCCATGAATTGCAGCACGCTAGTCCTCCCTGAACATCACCAACTCCTGTAGTTCACTCAGACTCATGTCTTTCAAGTTGGTGATGCCATCCAGCCATTTCATCCTCTGTTGTTTCCTTCTCATCCTGCCCCCAATCTCTCCCAGCATGAGTCTTTTCCAATGAGTCAACTTTTCACATGAAGTGGCCAAAGTACTGGAGTTTCAGCTTTAGCATCATTCTTTCCAAAGAAGACCCAGGAACAATCTCCTTTATGTAAGAGTAAATATGTATGCATTTAATCCATTTATATAATTTGCATTGTTGAAAGATAATGTTAACCAAAAAATACTTCAGAAAATGTAAACTTGTACTTTAGAGTTTCAGTATACAAGCCAAAGAATCACAATAGTAGATAAGTAACATAACCTGAAAATTTTAAAGGAAAACCTTGAATGCATTTTGCAAATAAAATACTGACAAACCAAAAATTAGACTGTTTAGAAGACATTCTTACATATTTAATTTCTAACATTTCCCTTTCATGAATAGTTTTTCATATTATTAAAAGTTGGTGAGTATAATATGTTCTTTTTAAGGTTATTTTATTGACTATTTCCATTACTGTGAAATAGAATGTGAGCCAAAGCTGGAAACAGCCTTTACATGATTTACTGTAAAACAGATATCCCACTACTGCTGACACTAATGCAAGCTTCTTTGCTCACATATTGGCTGGGTAAGCTGAAAACTCACATAAAAGACACATTTTAGGAGTTTCGTGGGATCAAAGCAAGTGGTAAATTTCTTCTTTTAAATGAATGAATACATTTGAAATGTGCTTCAGTCTTCTCGAACGTAATTTTTCTTGGTGGGTAAAGTCATAAAAGCAAGAAAGTTCATTGCTATTATTCATTAACATGCATTTACAGGGTACTTATCCTATCAGAATATAAAGATATAACATAGGCTACAGAAAGAACTGACTTCAAAATAGTTCACTGTACAACAATGCACCATATAACTGTAGTGATAGAAGTGCTGTGAAACAAGGAATGAGAGTGCTTAACTTAGCTCTCCATGACCAGAAAAAGCACCACAGAAGGAGGAGCAGATGGGCATACTCAACCGAAAATATTTTCAAGATGTGAAAACACCTGTGTGAAAATGAAAAGAAAAAAAAAACCTGCTATGTTTTGTTTACAGAGCAAGTAAAATCTATGTAAAACTGATAATTTAATTTTTGAAAAATATTAATGTCTATCTTTGGCTCTTTAAATTTTTCTTTTTCTTATTTTCCTTTAAAATCTGATTAAAAAAAATATAAACCCTGCTGAACTGAACCTGACTTTCTTAACCAAAGCAGATCCACATGTTACCACACCTAGCAAATCCTACCTATGGCACAAGAGAATAATCAACAGTTCACAAATTGCTCCTACTAAGCAGAGAAACCTCAGGCACCCCACAATCTGACTTGTTAAGACTCTTTGTTGATGGTTTCTATTTTAATTTGTATAAATATTACTTTTTTATCCTCAATATTTTACTTTGCTAATATTTTCCTTTAATATAGTATGCAATTTCTCTTTTAATTAATTTTTCTGTAATAGCAATATTAAATATATTATTGTGTAATTATTACACACTTGTTTGTGTACCTACGTATCAGGGACTTAGCTGACCTGGAGAGAGTCAGAGGGTAGAAGAGTTTATTAAAGCAAACAAGAAGCCAAATTGAAGTGACTAAGCCTGCAGTCATTTTCTCTGATAGTAAAAGCAAGAGGTTAAAACTGCAGAAAAGACTATCCCCTTCCTCCCTTTCCCTTTTTCTCCTGTGGAACAGGAGACATTGAGGCCAGGGGAAGGGCAAGGAGAGAGAGCTAGGGATGCAAGCATACTGAAGAGAAGAGTTTTTAAGATTCTTCCTCCTCCTCCCTCATAGAGAAGCCTTAGTAGAGAGGCCTGGACAGGGCATGGCCAAAGGCGTCAGATAAGGAAACCGAAAATAAAGATCCTAAGCTAGAAATACAAATATGTCTAAGAGCATGACTGACTGATCCTTGATGGCAGCATCTCCTGTCGAGACTGCAATGCAAGGGCTGTGCACCAAGTCTGGCTAAGAGGCGGCTCCCCTTTCCCCACTCCCTCATCTGCCCTAAAGGCCTGCCTGGTAAAGGCTCTGTAAGAGCCAGTGAGCATGCCTAAAAAATGATGTGCATAGATGTCCACCTGGAGGTGGGTTCGACTCTATTCTTTAGTGTTTTAAGGCCTGAGGAAGAAATAGGCTACCTCAGCATGGGCACAAATGAGTTGGACCTTGAAGTTCTTTCACAAAAACTGAGTAGTTTGTCTGAAGTAACAGAGGATCATAATCAAATTATTCTGAGCAGATTAATTGGGCCTGCCTGAAGGACTGAACATAACCCTGAATCCCAAGCTCTTCCAAGGAAGAAAATAAAAGTCACATATCCCCTCTGGATTAATTTTAGAGAGCAAACATAAAACAAGTGTTTAATTAAGTTCCTATATGAATCATTTTTATCTGGCCCAGTGCATTGAGTTAGGCACAGTACCACTCTGGCCAGTAAGCTGAAGCTGACCTGACCTGAATGTCTCTCAGGGATAAGACTGTCAGGATCATTAGGGTACGTACACGAGAAGTATAATCCCAGAGGAAATGCTTGGTGCTCCTGGAAAGAGAGAGTTTACAGTCCTAGGGCACTTGAAATAGGACATTCACGAATCAGATAGTTAGGGTAGCAGGCCCTCAATGTCACCTCCTGTCATGGAGCCTCCTGCTCTGGGTTCCCAGCACATTTCCCATAATTCAATTCAGTTTGGCCCTTGATTTCTGAGGCCATTAGTTTTAAATAGTGTTTTTTTCCCATGATGTCAGTTAAGATGCCTCACTAGTACTAATGGTATCTGGAGGTATTTTGTATGGAAAGTGCAGAACTATCTCATCATTAGCATTTCTTTCAGGTGTGACCAGTAGGCTCAGCATTTAACTTAAATCCAAAGTACTCACAGCATCGTGGGTAGGCAGCAATGGGAGGTCTTTTTCAGATGGAGGGAATTTTAAAGAACAAGCAAAGATGGTTATTATCCTCACCTTTCCTCCACTCCTCCCATTACTGAGGTTTTAGTTTATTTTGGGTTATTATAGGTGTATCTCATCTAAGAGTCTTATGCCCTACTCACTTAGCTAGCTATATGATGTTGTGTCTCTCATTTATTAAGAAACATTTTACAATAGAAAATAATCTGGTTTTTTTTTTCAGACCTTTTGTCTGGAAGGGTTTTATGCAAGAAAGGATTGCATGCAGTCATGACATATGACTGAGTTCTTGCCAGCGATGCATAGTTTGAAATACTATGCATGAATACCAGATCTTATTCATTGAAAGGAAGGAAGGAAAGAATGGAAGAGAGAAAGGAGAGAGAAGGGAAGGAGGAAGAAAGGACAGAAGGAAAAGAAAGAAAGAAAAAAATAAAATAACATGCAAGATGCGTTCCTCATCTACCACTAGAATGGCAAGGACTCTGAAGACCTAGAGGAAATAAAAAGGAAAAAATTGAATTCCACTGGCCTCTGCTATTAAGAGACCCTCCTTAGTATCTAACTACAAACCTCCATATTAGATAGCCATTGAAATTTGGATGTCATTAATACAACTGTTAGCCTATCTTGAATAATTCCTCCATCCCACCAAAATCTATAAATTTGGTAAGAGTATGAACAATTTAACAAAAAATTGTATAAAATATGAAAAAAACTTCACATTAAAAATTTGCAATGTCATTTAGAAGTGCAATGGAGATGTCCCTAAAATGTAGAGATATAAGCACACACAGACAAAAAGTCCAGTGAGGTTACAATTGATATGAATTTGGAAAACCTAGTAATAATAATATATTGATATGAGTAACCTAATGTTGACTCAGATACTTCTTAGGTGCCAGATATCGCTTTAAGGGCTTAAACATCATTTACTCTTACTGTACTGTTTTGCTGAAGAGGAAAGTTGTAAATGGAGGGTTACATACATGGGTAGTAAACTGAGGTTATGAGGCAGATAGTCAGACTCAACACTGTTTGCCATGACTCAACAGCTTCTGAGGCACATCTTCAGTATAACACTGTATTTGTGCTCACTATGTTTTATTCAGACTGAGCTAGTTAAAAAAGAAACGGAAGAATATTACTTGTTAGAGAAAAACATATATGCAAATAGTTTATGCTCAATGGGTTAAAATATTACAGAACAAAAAACTTCAGTATTTTTTAAACATTTTATTTTATATTGGAGTATAGCTGATTAGCGATGGTGTGATAGTTTCAGGGGGGACAGCCAAGAGACTTATTCATACATAAACATATATCCATTCTCCCCCAAATTCCTCTCCCTGCCAGGCTGCCACATAACATTCAGCAGAGTTCCCTGTGCTCTATAGTGGGACCTTGTAGGTAGATTATCTGTTTTAAATGTAGCAGTGTGTACATGTGAGTTCCAAACTAGCTAACTATCCTTTGTGCCATTCTGCCTCCTTGGCAACCATAAATTTGTTCTCTAAATCTGTGAGTCTGTTTCTGTTAAATAAGTTCATTTGTATCATTCATTTCTAGGTTCTGCATATAAAGGATGTTATATGATATTTCTCCTTCTCTGTCTTACTTTTATATCACTCACTATGATGATATCTAGGTTTATCCATTGCTGCTGTAAATGGCATTACTTTATTCTTTTTAATGACTGAGTAATATCCTATTGTATATATGTACCATATCTTCTTTATCCACTCCTCTGTCAATGAATATTTAGGTTGATTCCATATTTTGACTATTGTAGACAGTGTTCCAGTGAACACTGGGGTGCATGTAAGGAAGCTTCAGTATTGCTGGAAGAAATAATATAGCAGGATTATCACTGATATATAGAGATAGGCAAGTAATAAAAGGCTGAATAAAGAAATTGAGACTTTATTAAGAAGCTATATTTAGCAATCAAAATATTTTAACTGGTTGAATAATTTAGAAATTCTTCTGATAAGCAACTCAGAGGATGAATTGAAACTTACCCAATTAAATGAATAAGGAGCAGTTAGGCAGAACACTCCAGCATAAATTACAGAAAGATCCTCTATGACCTACCTCCTAGAGTAATGGAAAGAAAAACAAAAATAAACAAATGAGACCTAATCAAATTTCAAAGTTTGTGAACAGCAAAGGAAACTATAAATTAGGTTAAAAGACAGCCCTCAGAATGGGAAAAGTAATAGCAAATTAAACAACTGACAAAGGATTAATTACTTTCAAAACATACAAGCAGTTCATGCAACTCAATACCAGGAAAATACAATGAAAATGAATGCATTAATTCTAAATCTTAACAGACACATGAGTGTCCAGATTGTTTTAAGAAACTATTTTAGATCACAGCTTTCATACTTTGCAGTTGTTTCCTGGAACAGGTGAGGATAGTAGGACAAACTCAAATGTTTTATTTTTTAAAAGGTTTCTAAAAGTTTAACTTTTTTTATAGAGAGGACATGAGTTTTAGAAGAGAAATTCACACCTTGCAAGACTTTAAGCCATTTTCTCATCCAGTAATCTGGCAAAATGATTTAGGCAGCTGTAGACTAGTCACATTTACATGACCTGAATATCATGGTATTTTAATAAGAGCTTTTCCTTTTTTTCAGCCTAATTCACTGTCCTGAAATGTGTTAATATATAACCCTCCTGCTAATGAACACTCAAATCCCTCAAGGCCTAGAACCATTTGACAGTCGTCTGAATCTTATATACTCTAAGACTTCATTAGCTAATATCATAACTTCCAAGGATGTAAATGCTGTTACTGGCAATTTTTCTGCCAAAGCATCACTCATTGGTATTTTGAATTGGGAAGATTGCTTCCTTAGGGAAAATTTCTCAATGGATAGTTGGCCATATTATATGAAAATAATGACTCAAGGTCATTTTTAATTCATAATATAATGCTGCTTAAGTCAGCTTTTCCAATGACAAGAGAAAATACAGATAACTTTTAAATCAGGTAGATTGTGTTTTTGTTAATTACCATTTCTTTGTTAATCTCTAGCCTTAGGAATTTATTTTATTAACTGTAAAACACAATTATCAGTTCAGTTCAGTTGCTCAGTTGTGTTCAACTCTTTGTGACCCCATAGACTGCAGCATGCCAGGCCTCCTTGTCCATCACCAGTTCCTGGAGTTTACTCAAACTCATGAGTTCTGTTGAGTTAGCGATCCCATCCAACCATCTCATTCTCTGTCACCCCTTTCTCCTCCCACCTTCCACCTTTTCCCAGTATCAGGGTCTTTTCAAATGAGTCCTGTTCTTCACATCATGTGGCCAAAGTACTGGAGTTTCAGCTTTAGCATCAGTCCTCCAATGAATATTCAGGACTGATTTCCTTTAGGAAGGACTGGTTGGATCTCCTTGCAGTCCAAGAGACTCTCAAGAGTTTTAAAAAATATCACAGTTCAAAGCATCAATTCTTTGGTGCTCAGCCTTCTTTATGGTCCAAATTTCACAACCATACATGACTACTAGAAAAACCATAGCCTTGACTAGATGGAAATTTGTTGTCAAAGTAACATCTCTGCTTTTTAATATGCTGTCTAGGTTGGTCATAACCTTTCTTCCAAGGAGAAAGTGTCTTTTAATTTCATGATGGCATGCTCCATGTACAACTATAGAAACTAACAAAACAAAAATTTTATATACTTACAGCTGAAATTAAACTAACAAAAGTATTCTAAGAAAGCTTCTCAAATTGCCCTATTTAAAATATATCAAGAAAAATAAAATAAAATATGTGGACACTATGATTGCTTCTGTGCTTATTTTGAGCTTTAGACATTTACTCTAAACTTTAGTCAAATAATTATTTCTTGAGCTTCTTTTTTGAGGATGCCATGTGGATTCTTCTACTATTAAGTACTTACATCAAGTTCTTTGACCTTGGTTAACTTCTGTGTTCCTCTTTCTGTCTAATCCAAGCCCCCTAGGGCTCACTTTCCTTTTTTTTCTCTTTACTACTGTCACTTTCAACT
>SJYC01068349.1:0-30293 GCA_006408675.1 Madoqua kirkii | reverse complement strand
GTAGCAGGAAGTTTTGAGAACCCTATAATCTCAGTTCAGAGACGTGAAGTGAAAGTCACTGAGTTTTTTGCCATGACCTTCGTTTTCTGAATGCTGAGCTTGAAGCCGGCTTTCTCACTCTCCTCTTTCACTTTCATCAAGAGGCTCTTTAGTTCCGCCTCGCTTTCTGCTTACCCCGCCAAGCCCTTTCTTTTCTGAGGAAACCACAGTCAAGGCTCCTGCCGGCGCTTTCCTCCCACTTCCTCTGCCTCCTGGCTGACCCTGGTGCTCCCCCGTGCCTGCCCCTCCTCTAGGGAACTTAACAAGCTATTCTTTCAGTGGCGCTCATCTCCTATTATTCACCATACCTGAATAATAACCCACATTTTAAAACACAAGCCTGCTAGTTCTTTGCTGGGGAGATCAGGGGAAAATGGTCTTTTTGAATTGAAAGTCGCTCCGTTGTGTCCGACTCTTTGCGACCCCGTGGACTACACAGTCCATGGAATTCTCCAGGCCAGAATACTGGAGTGGGTAGCGTTTCCGTTCTGCAGGGGATCTTCCCAACCCAGGGATCAAACCCAGGTCTCCCGCTTTGCAGGCGGATTCTTTACCAGCTGAGCCACAGGGGAAGCCTGAGAATACTGGAGTGGGGAGCCTATCCCTTCTCCAGGGGACGTTCCGACCCAGGGGTGGAACCTGCGTCTCTTATGTCTCCTGGTTGGCAAGTGGCTTCTTTACTAGTGCCACCCGGGAAGGCCTGCTCAACAAGCTTTTCACAAGCAGCTCTCCATGTCAAGGTCTATGACCCAAAACAATTTTCCATGCAAATATATACACCAGGAGGGCAGAGACTATGTTTTTATTTTTGCTAAATTCTTCCAACCGTGAAGAATGCAGCTGGAATCTCCATTTGCCATCTCCAGTGGTTTGGACTGACATAATGAAACCAAGGCAGCAAACTGTGTGGGCCGCCCCAGGTTTCAGTGCCCTGGAGGCCTCGTTCACTGGTCATGGTCCCACCCTCTCTCCTCTGTGCAGTTGGCAGTGCCCCCTGGTGCGTGCACCTGCTCTGGCTTCTTTAGCAGAATTCGGTTTTGTCCAGTTTCCTATTCTGTCGAGGAAAGCGGATGTCCATTTTCATACCGTCATTAATGCAAGATTGAGGTAGTGACTACATTTCCACTACATCTAGGAGCTTATCTAGGCATTCTAGAGTGTGTTCCTTCCCATGACCTTTCAGCTTCAATCCTCAAGTGTCATCTTTGGTATCACAGTCTGGGTTTCCCTTCTACTCAGCCAGCAGGTGACAAGGCGCAGGCTCAGGCTGGTTGGAGAGACAGAAAATTTGTCATGAAGCTAATGAACTGTTCTTGAGGGGCTCTTACCTAACGCCTTCCAACGCCCCAAGAAGAGTCTTTTTCTTTTTAAATTTCAAAGCTAAGGGCTTCTCTTGTTCCTCAGTGGTAAGAAATCTGCCTGCCAACATAACACAATCTCATTTTTCAGGTGATGAAACTGAAGTTGAAAGTGATCATGGCTTCATCAGGTCTGTAAGTCTTGTTTCAGCAGCTGACTTGTGAAAAAGTGAACAGTAAGTTGCTGCAGTGCCCTACAACAATGGAAAAACACCTAGATTCTTGACAGGGTCCTGAAGAAAAAGCTCCAAAACAGAACAACAATTGCTTAATGATTTTGCTGAGACAGAAGAGCAGAGAGGTAGATCCCTTGGAAAAATTCTTTAATTGGATTGCTACACTATAATTTGCGCTTCTCGGGTGACTCAGTGGTAAAGAATCCACCTGTTAATGCAGAAGATGCAGGTGCAATCCCTGAGCTGGGAAGATTCCCTGGAAGATGGCATGGTAACCCACTCCAATATTCTTGCCTGGGAAATCCCGAGGACAGAAGAGCCTGAAGGGCTCTAGTTGATGGGCTATAGTTGATGGTGTGAAAGAGTCCGACACAACTTAATGACTAAACAATACATTATAATTTACTTTTATTTTCTTTATTATTGAATATTTTATCATTGGAAGAAGATATTGTAATGATCATATTTAGGTTTTCAGAGTCATATCATTTGGTCAGGGGACGCCGTCAGTCAGGTACTGTTCCTATCAATATAAAAATAATTTTTCTTTGATTTTCATTTATTTTAAGAATTTTCTGATTACTAATTGTAGTCATCATAGCAACTCTCAATTGTATAGTTTTTATGTAATGAGATTGCAAAACCTTAATGCTTTCATAATCTCCCATGGTCCTCATGACAACCCTGTGGAATAATCAAAGAAAGGATTATTATAACATTTGGCTACCAAGGAAACAGGCCCATAGGAAGTAAGTTCCTTATCCACACAAGGAAGTGGCAAGACTGGGACTCAATATTGTGACTTTAAGTCAGTCACTCTTAAGATACTGTGGTTTACTTACTGATTACTTTTCATTTCTAATTAAAAGTCATGGGCACTACCCAACAAAAGTTTTGAAGAGTTACAAAATACTCATTAATTCCATTCAGCCAGAGTGACTCAAAATAGGATACATGGCTCACAAAACTCAGTGAAAATATTCAGTACTACAAGAGAGTGTAGATTATCAATGTGTGAAAAGTGGTAAGGCAACCCTGCAAAGAAGATTCCCATCTGTGAAACATTACATTAAATGAGGGGAGGAATCTTCCTCATTTATGATAGGTTGAAAATGGTCCTATAGTACAGCTTCTTCATTTTATCTTCATTGAAAAGAGGAAGAGTAAGCTCATTCTGGGTGTAAGTTAGAAGCTCTTTATCACTTCACAACGTGCAGTCTTTAAGAAAGCTATCGTTATTGATCATCTGGCACATATATTTCACTATTTCCTGTTGTAATCCATACAGTGGCTTCATAACAGATTGTAATAGGGTATTGTTATAAGGTATTGTTATAAGGGAGAATAAAGCTTTAAATTTTTTTAAATTGGAGATATCAAAGGAATATTTCATGCAAAGATGGGTGCAATAAAAGACAGAAACAATAAAGACCTAATAGAAGCAGAACAGATCAAGAAACAGAAAAACTGCACAAAAAATATCTTGATGACTGGATAACCGCGACGGTGTGGTCACTCCCTCAGAGCCAGGCATCCTAGAGGTGCAGGCCAGTGGGCCTTAGGAAGCACTGCTGCCAGCATAGCTAGTGGAGTTGATGGAATTCCAGCAGAGCTGTTTAAAATCCTAAAAGATAATGCTCTTAAAGTGCTGCAATCAGTATGTGAGCAAATTTGGAAAACTTAGCAGTGGTCACAGGACAGGAAAATGTCAATCTTCATCCCAGTTCTCGAGAGGGGCAGTACTAAAGATTGTTCAAAATGTCAGACAATTTCCGTCCCTTCCTGTGCTATCAGGCTTAGGCTCAAATCCTTTATGTCAGGCTTCAGCAGTATGTGAATGCAAAACTTCCAGATGTATGAGCTGGATTTAGAAAAAGCAGGAAAAGCCACAGATCAAAAATTGTCAGCATTCATTGGATCATGGAGAAAGCAAGGGGATTCCAGAAAAACATTTATGCTAAAGCCTTTGACTGTGTGGATCACAACAAACTGTGGGATATTCTTAAAGTGGTGGGAGTACCAGACCACTTTATCTGTCTCCTGATAAACCTGTATGCAGGTCAAAAAGCAACAGTTAGAACTGGACATGGAACAAGGAACTGGTTCAAAATTGGGAAAGGAGTATGACAAGGCTGAATATTGCCACCCTGATTATCTAACTTCTATGCAAAGCACATCATGCAAAATGCCAGGCTGGATGAATTACAAGCTGGAATCAAGATTGCCAGGAGAAATATTAATAAACTCAGACGTGCAGATGATACCATTCTAATGGCAGAAAGTAAAGAACTAAAGTGCTTCCTGATGACAGTGAAAGAGGAGAGTGAAAAGTCAGTTTAAAATCCAGTATTAAAAAAAAAAAGCCCAAACAGATCATGGCAGGGCATCCAATCCCATCACTTGATGGCAAATAGAAAGGGAAAAAGTAGAAACAGTGACAGATTTTATTTTCCTAGGCTCTAGAATCACTGCAGATGATGACTGTACCATGATATTAAAAGACACTTGCTCCTTGAAAGGAAAGTTATGACAAATCGAGATGACATATTAAAAAGCAAAGATATCACTTTGCTGGCAAAGGTCCCTGCAATCAAAGCTATGGTCTTTCCAATAGTCATGTAAGGATGTGAGAGTTGGACCATAAACAAGGCAGAACACTAAACAATTGATGCATTTGACCTCTGATGCTGGAGAAGACTCTTGAGAGTCCCTTGGACAGCAAGGAGATCAAGCCACTCAATCTTTAAATAAATCAACCCTGAATTCTGATTGGAAAGACTGATGTTAAAGCTGAAGCTCCAATACTTAGGCCACCTGATGCAGAGATGACTCATTGGAGAAGATCTTGATGTTGGGAAAGATTGAGGACAGGCAAAGAAAGGATTGACAGGAGATTAGATGGTTGGATGGCATCACTGATTCAATGGACAAGAACTTGGGCAAACTTCAGTAGATGGTGAGGGACAGGGAGGTCTGGTGTGCTGTAGTCTGTGTGTGCATGCACGTTAAGTCTCTTTAGTTGTATCCAATTCTTTGCAACTGTGTGGACTGTAGCTGGCCAGGCTCTTCTGTGTATGGGCTTCTCCAGGCCAGAATGCTGGAGTGGATTACCATGCAGTCCTCCAGGGGATCTTCCTGACTCAGAAATCAAACCCATATCTCTTATGTTTCCTGCATTGGTAGGTGAGATCTTTACCACTAGCACCACCTGGGAAGCCTGGCCCACCTAGATGGAAAGTCCATCCCACCTTCTCCAGGGGATCTTTAAGCAACAGTTAGAACTGGACATGGAACAAGGAACTGGTTCAAAATTGGGAAAGGAGTATGAAAAGGCTGAATATTGCCACCCTGATTATCTAACTTCTATGCAAAGCACATCATGCAAAATGCCAGGCTGGATGAATTACAAGCTGGAATCAAGATTGCCAGGAGAAATATTAATAAACTCAGACGTGCAGATGATACCATTCTAATGGCAGAAAGTAAAGAACTAAAGTGCTTCCTGATGACAGTGAAAGAGGAGAGTGAAAAGTCAGTTTAAAATCCAGTATTAAAAAAAAAAAGCCCAAACAGATCATGGCAGGGCATCCAATCCCATCACTTGATGGCAAATAGAAAGGGAAAAAGTAGAAACAGTGACAGATTTTATTTTCCTAGGCTCTAGAATCACTGCAGATGATGACTGTACCATGATATAAAAGACACTTGCTCCTTGAAAGGAAAGTTATGACAAATCGAGATGACATATTAAAAAGCAAAGATATCACTTTGCTGGCAAAGGTCCCTGCAATCAAAGCTATGGTCTTTCCAATAGTCATGTAAGGATGTGAGAGTTGGACCATAAACAAGGCAGAACACTAAACAATTGATGCATTTGACCTCTGATGCTGGAGAAGACTCTTGAGAGTCCCTTGGACAGCAAGGAGATCAAGCCACTCAATCTTTAAATAAATCAACCCTGAATTCTGATTGGAAAGACTGATGTTAAAGCTGAAGCTCCAATACTTAGGCCACCTGATGCAGAGATGACTCATTGGAGAAGATCTTGATGTTGGGAAAGATTGAGGACAGGCAAAGAAAGGATTGACAGGAGATTAGATGGTTGGATGGCATCACTGATTCAATGGACAAGAACTTGGGCAAACTTCAGTAGATGGTGAGGGACAGGGAGGTCTGGTGTGCTGTAGTCTGTGTGTGCATGCACGTTAAGTCTCTTTAGTTGTATCCAATTCTTTGCAACTGTGTGGACTGTAGCTGGCCAGGCTCTTCTGTGTATGGGCTTCTCCAGGCCAGAATGCTGGAGTGGATTACCATGCAGTCCTCCAGGGGATCTTCCTGACTCAGAAATCAAACCCATATCTCTTATGTTTCCTGCATTGGTAGGTGAGATCTTTACCACTAGCACCACCTGGGAAGCCTGGCCCACCTAGATGGAAAGTCCATCCCACCTTCTCCAGGGGATCTTCCTGACCCAGGGGTCAAACCCAGGGCTCCTGCTTTGTAGGCAGATTCTTTACCATCTGAGCCACCAGGAAAGCTCTGCCGCAGTCCACGGGGCTGCAAAGGGTTGGACACAACGTGGCAACTGAAAAGCAACAGTGCTTTTTCCAGTAGTCATGTGTGGATGTGAGAGTTGGACTTAAAGATGAGTGCTGAAGAACTGATGGTTTTGAACTGTGGTGTTGGAGAAGACTCTTGAGAGTACCTTGGACTGCAAGGAGATCCAACCAGTCCATCCTAAAGGAAGTCAGTCCTGAAAATTCATTGGAAGGACTGATACTGAAGCTGAAGCTCCAATACTTTGGCTATCTGATGTGAAGTGTTGACTCCTTGGAAAATATCCTGATGCTGGGAAAGATCGAAGGCCGGAGAACGGGGTGGCAGAGAGTGAAATGGTTTGAAAGCATCACTGAATCAATGATCACGAATTTGAGCAAATTCTGGGAGATATTGGAGGGCAGAGGAGCCTGGCATACTACGGTCCCATGGGATGACAAACAGTTGGACACAGCAACGGAACAACAAAAATTTTTGTATACAGTTCTTTTTATCTTTGACTTTACAGTATCCAGTCCTATCCCCATTTTCCAGTTACTTGGGTCAGCTCCTTTCTTCCCTACTCCCTGTGTTGTTCATTTATGGTACATTTAAATTCATTTTTCACAGACTTCTTTTTGTCTTGGATTCCCTCTATATCTTGTTTTACTTAAAAAAATTGCTCGTAATAAAATTTATCCTTTGTGGAATACAGCTCTATGGAGATGAACAAATGTACGGAGTTGTGTATCTAACATGATCGCTTTTTAAAGAGCAGTTTCATCATCCTCAAAACTCCCTTCTGTTGCACCTCTGTAGTTTACTTCTCCCTCCCACTCCCCAAACCCCTGCCAAGGACTGATTTTCCCATTTTATAACTCTGCCTTTTCAAGGATGTCATACAAATTGAAACATAAAGTATGTGGCCTTTCACTCGGCAAAATGCATTTACGATATATCCATGTTGTTTCTTGAATCAATAGTTTCTTCCTTTTTAGATGCTAAGTATTATTTTATTACATGGATGGAGCACAGTTTATTTATCCATTCCCTAATTTTAAAGGACATCCGCGTTTTTTCCTGGTTCTTGACATTTACAAATAAAGCTGTTATGTATGCTCACATACAGGCTTTTGCATGGATATAAGTTTTCCTTTCACTAGTGTAAATATCTGTAGTTTTGTTGCTGAGCCAGATGGTAGGTATATATCTAATTTTACAAGAAATTTCTAAACAGTTTTTCCAAAGTGGAAGCCAATGAGAGCGCCTGGACCATTTTTTATTGCCACTAGCAACAAGTGATAGCACTGGTTACTTTTCATTCCCTCTGGCACTTAGAATTGTCAGGCTTTTTTATTTGTTTGTTTTTCTTTATGCCATTCTAACAGATATGTAGTGGTCAAAAATTTTTACATATATTTATATTTATTTTTTCCTCTGTGACCATGTTGGGATAAATACCCGCCGTCAGGAAGCAACAGTTAGAACTGGACATAGAGCAAGAGACTGGTTCCAAAAAGGAAAAGGAGTACATCAAGGCTGTATATTGTCACCCTGTTTATTTATCTTATATGCAGAATACATAATGAGAAACACTGGACTGGAAGAAACACAAGATGGAGTCAAGATTGCCAGGAGAAATATCAATAACCTCAGACATGCAGATGACACCACCCTTATGGCAGAAAGTGAAGAGGATCTAAAAAGCCTCCTGATAAAAGTGAAAGAGGAGAGTGAAAAAGTTGGCTTAAAGCTCAACATTCAGAAAATGAAGATCATGGCATCCGGTCCCATCACTTCCCCACTGATGGGGAAACAGTGGAAACAGTGTCAGACTTTATTTTGGGGGGGCTCCAAAATCACTGCAGATGGTGATGCAGCCATGAAATTAAAAGACGCTTACTCCTTGGAAAGAAAATTATGACCAACCTAGATAGCATATTCAAAAGCAGAGACATTACTTTGCTCACTAAGGTCCGTCTAGTCAAGGCTATGGTTTTTCCAATAGTCATGTATGGATGTGAGAGTTGGTCTGTGAAGAAGACTGAGTGGCGAAGAATTGATGGTTTTGAACTATGGTGTTGGAGAAGACTCTTGAGAGTCCCTTGGACTGCAAGGAGATCCAACCAGTCCATTCTGAAGGAGATCAGCCCTGGGATTTCTTTGGAAGGAATGATGCTAAAGCTGAAACTTTAGTACTTTGGCCACCTCATGCGAAGAGTTGACTCACTGGAAAAGACTCTGATGCTGGGAAGGATTGGGGGCAGGAGGAGAAGGGGATGACTGAGGATGAGATGGCTGGATGGCATCACTGACTTGATGGACGTGAGTCTGAGTGAACTCCAGGAGTTGGTGATGGACAAGGAGGCTTGGCGTGCTGTGATTCATGGAGTTGCAAAGAGTTGGACACGACTGAGTGACTGAACTGAACTGAACTGAACACATACTGCTTCTTTCTGGTGGTGAAATAGATTTAGAAAAACTTTCTGTGCTTTTTTTTTGTTCATTTATGTCTAATTGGTGTAATCTGTAGCCTGTTGCAAGTTATCATATGTTAATACAATCATGTCCATAAAGAAAGGCAATATGAAGATTAAATGTGAAAAAGAACGTGAAATACTGTAAATTGTGAACAGTTACACAAGTCAGAGATTATATTTCAACTAGTCGTTCAGTCTTAATATCTCTATGGACCGGGGCCATACAAGGAAATGTCAGCTTTCTGAGAACATGCGTTTAACAGGTCAACCAGGAGAGTAAGGAGTAGTTCTTTAAGTGTCTAGCATGTAGGATTTCAGAAACTCTTGTATCAGGATTTCCTGGAGCATGAAAGACAATACACATATGGACAATGACTAGATTATACACAAAAATAGAGCTCTGATCCACAGTGTGTGGCCAAGCAGCCTCCTACCAAGAGTAACTAGTCCAGGAAGTCCGACTGCTGTCTATAGTCAGACAGTCCAGGAAGCCAAGTGATAATCCTTCTAAAAATTGGCTTCAGGTGACCAGGACTTGGTCAGTAACTGACCTAATTTTTGTCCCTGCTTTCAGTTGAGGATCAATGGGAGAAAGTCAATCCCCTGACCAGTCACATGGGTCGTCCACTTCAGCTTACCCTGCCTGCAGCTTCCTTACGCCAACGGCCTCTCAGGCTCTTGGAGCTGCTATAACAAAAATACCATAGACTGGGGAGCTTAAAGAATAAGCATTTAGTTTTCACAGCACTAGAGGCCGGGACCAAGGCTCTGGCAGGTTCCGAGTCTGGTGAGAGACTGCCTCGTGGTTCACAGACTTCCTCTCCTGTGTCTTCATGCAGTAGAAAGGGTGAGAAGCTCTCGGGGGTCTCTTCCATGAAGGCTTCACCCTCATGGCCTACTTACCTCCCAAAGTCCCCACTTTTTAAAACCATCATATTCCTGGTTGGAATTTCAATATAGAAGTTTTGGATGGGACACAAATACACAGTCCATAACTCCTGGAGTCTTTCTCTTTTTCACCCTCATTTATAAGGCCTTTTACCCTCCTCTGCCTGACTCTGTTAAATGTGTGAAACAGGGCTGACTCCCTTGGTGTAGGAAGCTCTGAATAAACAGAGCGTGCTTTTCCTCCTTTGCTATTTCTCATTTCTCCAGAGCATTTATTTCTGCCGGTGCTTTTTAAAACTTTGTATTCCTAGGCCCTCATCCAGATGAACAGAATCTGATTTACTGGAGGATAGGCCTAACTGTCTATTTTAAAGCTCCCCAGGGCAATTCTTCTGCACATGAACTTTGGGAACTACTACACCTAGTAAACTAAACTGAACACCTAGCGGTGCGCCACGGAACTTCTAAATGCTGTGGTTTAATATTCTCATAAACAACTGGCTCAAGACCTGGATGTGGTGATCAGATTTGTGGTCATCATAAAACTAGAAAGTTAGTTAATGTAGTAGATGTTTGAATTAAAATGAATTTTAACCTAAAAATTTTGAAATATGGATTAAACTTAAGAAGGTCTAAGAGGAACTCATATGACTGTATGTTAAAGTTCAATTTTATGTATGTATACTCATGTCCATATATATATATGTAGAAATTGGGCAAGGATTGATTCATGATAGAGCTTTAAACTGTGGTGTAATGACAGGTTTATAACACAAGGTCTATTAAGAGAGTTAATACTTTCGTTGTATCTGCACTTGTTCGCTTCTCCAGAAGCGAACTTGGTTGGGCTTCATGTTTTAAGAAAAAAACAGTGTTTAAGGACTAGTGCTCAATATAGATCAAACAACTGAGACTGTTTAGTCATCCTTTGACAGATGTTCAAACTTCTGATATGCTATGCACAATCCAGACTTTAGTATGCGTATCACTTGTCCATTCTTTTGTAATATTTCTGTAAAATTTTCTAAAAATGCTTTGCTTAAATTCTGTTCTTAAGAAAATTTAAAAAGAATTGTGTAAAATCATGCAATTCTACAGGCGGGATGTGAATACAGAAAAAAATTAAAGTGCATTTTTAATGTGAAAATGTTCAGGATTTTATCAGATTGACAGCAGGAGATTTGAGCTGTGCATCTGTTATAGCTCTGCACTCTTCTCTCAACAGCCAAATGATTCTTACTGTAGAGGTTTTAGATTTGCAAACTTTCTGCTTCTCTGAGGTTAAAAAATATGCAGCTTCCTGTTTGATTTTCATTTTATTTCATGCATTTACTTGCTTATTTTCTGGTTCATGCTTCTGTTAGATAAATAGCACATCCAGTTGTGTTTGCTACACTATGATTAACAAGTTATAGTCTTCTTCCCTAAAGGAGATCTAATCTAATGAGAAAGACAAGACTTTCAACCACATGATTGACATGTGATGGGGAGGCAGTGAGGTCTGCACAGACATAATGCCCTTGATATTCCTTAGTCTAACCTTGCACTGTTCAATAGAGTAACCTAGCCACATTTGGCTGTTCAGCCTTTGGAATGTGCATGGTTTAGATTAAGATGAGCTGCAAACACCAGACTTTGAGCACTTAAAAAAACAAGTGTCATCAATCATCTTATTTACATGTTGAAATGACAATATTTTGATGTACCTGATTAAATAGCCATTATAAAGTTATTTTCTCTTGTTTCTTTGTACTTCTTAAACGGAATCCTAAAAAAATTTTAATCACAGATTTAATTGTCTTACTATGCCATTCTTAATGCCTCTTCTTTTAGCAACATTAATATTTATGAGCCCAGACTCTGGTATTAGACAGATTCATGTTTGCATTCCAGTTCCTCTGTTTATTAGGGCAGCTGAGAGACTTGAATGAGAAGATGATAGTAGCAGTAAAAATAAAAATCATTAGTATTAAAGTGACATGTAATAAGTGCTCAGTTTAAGGTTTAGCTACATTAATTCATTGAGTTCTCACAAAGATCCTTAGGTAGTGAGTATTGTTATCTCCTTCTTAAACATGAGAAAACTGACTCCTAAACAAATTATGTTAAAATGCCTTACCGTTCTTAGAGCAGCTGTTGATAATTACTTTTATTATTCATAGTTTTGCTATATTCCTACTCCTTGGGGTGAGGAGGATGTTGAGAACCGTGGTTAAGGAGGCGTCACCTGGTGCAGTGGACAATGAGGCATTACCTCCATTTATGTGGATAGAGTGGGTTGGATTAAGAATTTGCTGTAGTAGATGTCATACTTAACAAATGCTACAACAGTGGTTTTCAACTGGGGTGATTTTACTTGGTATATCTGACAATGTCTTGAAACATTTTTGTTGTCAAAACTGAAGAGGTACGGCTGGCACCTTGTTGGTACTGGCCGAGGACGTGGCTAAACTTCCTGTGTTCACAGGACAGGCTCCTACGAGACAGATGATGCGGTCTCAAATGCCAATAGTGTTGAGATGGAGAAACCCTGTGCTACAGGAATGAAAATAAGAAAAAATAACAGGAAGAATGGAAAGAAGGAAAGAATGAAGAAAAGGAGAAAGAAAGAGAGGAAGAGAAGGGTTTTTCCAGTGCTGTTATGTTTTTCTGGGAAAGATGACAGCAAAGCAGTATCGTGATTCACAGAAATGCAATGTTAAACAATCTACCAGTCAATGCAGAGGATGTGGGTTCAGTTCCTCGGTTGGGAAGATCCCCTGGAGAAGGAAAGGGCAATCCACTCCAGTATTCTTGCCTGGAAAATCCCATGGACAGAGGAGCCTGGCAGGCTACAGTCCATGGGGTTACAAAGAGCTGGACATGAATTAGCAACTAAACCACAATATTACTATAGTAAATGTTTAAATAAAGATTTTTTATTTCTTTGTAATTCTTAGCAAAAGTAAAATTGAGGCGATGAAGTAAGGTCCATGTTCAATGACTTTTCTGGCTCTGTGTGCTGATCATGCTGGGCGATTTACTTGTCCCCAGCTAATTTAGTAATCAGTTCTGATCTTGTGATCTGTTTTTATTTTTTTTAAATATGTGCCTTTAAAAAGTAAGCAGTGCCTTGTCAACCAACCCTCTGTTACCCTGAATACACTATTCTGTTTTTCTGAGTATAGTTGTGAAGATTTCTTCAATGCAGAATTTATGATCATTCTTTGGTTTGGAAGAGATTTGAGACTAAATTCTGGACTAGAAAGAGCATGGCATAGGGCTTTGGTTGTGAATCATTAATTTCTTCCCATTTAGTGAGTCTTGTATGTTAACTTCAAATGATGACAGTTTCTTGGGACTGGAGGATCATCCCCCTCTGAGCACAAATGCGTGAAAACAGAGAGAGTCCGACATAATTTCTCAATAGAAATAAAAAATAAGGCTGTTTTGGCTGTGAGAGAGTGCTTAGGAACTTTATAAAATGTTAAAATGTAAACCCAAAGGAAAATTCATTGTTTATCATGGTTATGATTACATATCTGTAATCCTTTTAGCAGTAAAACTCTCTGGTAATTTATGAATGTTATTTCAAGGAGAATAGATCATGATATTGTTTTTTTTTCTTTATATGTACCACTCTAATTGGAAATTAGGGTTCAATCATATTAAAACACATGGATTTTTTTTATTGGCTTTTTTTCAAGTGTCACAGATTTCATTCCTATAAATGTGTAGCTCAGTTGTTAGGCAGTCACTAAGTCTGGTCTTACTGTGTGGCTCAGTACTAATATGAGATTAATAAATCGAAATTTCCATCCTAGTTTACTAGTGTATTTTTCTAATGTCAAACACTGGTGTTTAAATTATTTAAAGGTGAGTCATGAGCTGAAAATGATCTGAGATGGCAGATTTTTTGTGAAACATTTTGCAGTGGCACCATAAAGGGAACTTATTAAGTAAGCAAATGTATTATGAGTCATTTATACTTTGAAATAATAAGCAATCCTTACAAAAAATGAGTTTGACCTTTACCCATTGATAAAGTAGGAGCTTAAAAACATTATTAAATTGAAACCACAGGTTGCAGAACAACTTGTAAGGATGACTCATTTATTAAAAAAAAACCTCTGAAGATACATATGTGTAAGTACACACATAAGTGTGCAAAAGTGTTGATTAGTACAACAGAAAGCTGATCACAAGTCATGGAGAGGGAGAGGACTTGTGATTGTAGTTGTTAAGTGCAAAGGACCTCTGGATTTATTACTGAGTATACCTTCTTTCATTTGAATTTTTATATTAGAATATAACATATATTATTAACATTTAATAATGAAAAATAATGATATCAGTAGTAATGAAACATCTTTGTATTTTCTTGTTTTCATAATTTACCACGTCTGTTTTTATTTTAGAGGCAGACACGTGTACACATACACATGAACACAAACACACAAACCTCATTTGCCTGTCTACAAATTAAGGGTCTCTTAGAAATCTTCAGTTGCTTGTTGGAAACTCTGAGTGCAAAGCTGTTTGAGAGTGCATTCTTCAATCAAACTGGTATGGAAGGAGCTTCTGCTTGGGTAGGAGACTGTATTTAATAAGAGCAATTTTTTTTTTTTTCATGAATACTAAGTTGTGCCAGATGGATTTTAAAAACTGAGAAGCTGACACAATTGCAGTCAATTATTAAGGAAAAATGAGACTTAAAATGTTGCAGTCTAATGATCCCTCCTGTCTTTGATTTAGTCCTGTATGGCCTAACTTCACTCACCTCAGAGGAACTTGGGACTAGGAACTTGAACTTGCGTTCAGGTACTCCTGTACACATGGGGGGCTTGTTAGTTGATTCCTGAAGTGGTAGCATTTTTCTTTTGAACCTGAGAAATGAAAGACCATAAAAAGTACTCAGTAATGAAACAAGATATCTTCAGATGGCTTTCAATTTGTTTAAAAGAGAGCACTATATTCTTGATAAGTAGACAAGTTAATGTCTTAAGTTTCTAACTTGGCTATTTTTATTTATGCCTGTCATAAATGTATGGCTTTAAAGTTTACACTTAAAACACTTGGTAGCAGCGTAATACTAGAGATCAGTGGAGAAGTAACTCCAGAAAGAATGAAGGGATGGGGCCAAAGCAAAAACCAATACCCAGCTGTGGTTAAATGAATAAATATTTAATGATGAATTTATGACAAAAGTTACCTAAAAATGCACATTTGGCTTCTGTGTCACATAGATTTTATCTATTGTATAAAACTGCATAACTATATTTGAAGCAAAAATTTTTAGTTCAAATAAGAAACTGCATTTAAAATGCATTACATTAAAAATTATTTGTCATATTTTATTTTGCTTTCTAGAATTTATAATAATTTTGTACTCCCAATTTGGTCCAGACATTTGAATAATCAGAGTGTATCACTTTATACAAATTTAAATTTTGGGGTGGACTTAAAATATAGCTGGTGCCAACCCATGTCTTTCTTGATCTACCTCCCATTCATTGTCACCCTCCTTTAAGTTAAGCATCACAGCTGAAAGAGTAGAGGGCCACTCAATCATTATTTGTTCCAGAATTATTTTTCTTCTAGATGCAAATAAACATTCAGAAGAGAAGATATGGGGCAAGAAACTGTGAAAGAAAGAAAGAATAGAATGAACAATTATCTGATATACCAACTTGGAGATAAATTCAAAGTATCTCAGTGAAATCTGTGCTCATGAGTGGATGAGAGAGAATGACACTACATCTTAACAATAAATTTGTAGAATAATCCACATAGAAAAATTGCATTTTATGTAATTAAATCTCCAAAAAGCAGCAAATTAGTTGTCATTTCAGAAAATCCTATAAATTGGTGTTTTTAGTGGTCCTTCAAAATGTAAGCTTCTTCATGGTAAGCATATTAAAATACATAGTATTTAAAATAAATAATTTTTCATCAGAAATAAAAATCTGAAATGTGATGCTCTAAATGTGCTGCCTGTATACCCAATAAGTAGTGTGATTTCCCCTTAATTCTTCTTATATTTTCCTAGTTTTTATAACCAGATGTTTGCCTGAATTCTGGGCAATCCAGAGACTCATTAAATTTATCTGGTAAAACTCAATTAATCTGGCATTTGATTTTCAGATCTTTCTGTTGCGATTCCCCATAAGGTTTGCACTTTGTTACTTCTGAACCTGACTCAGGCTTATTTATAATGAAACCTTCCTTCATAAAACAGATTTTTGTAAATACCTCAAAAATTCAATTATACTTCCCAAATATCTTTTACCATGTTATCAACTTTCTAGATCATATCTATTGGAAAGCATTCATCCTAGATCAGACCTAAGGTGCCAAACAGCAGTGTATAGATAATCATTTTGGTGAACAGCACAATGTAGAATTAGTTGCATCTGTTGTCTTCCTAGACACATGCTTGCAATTATTGTAACTACATTTTTCCTAATCCTAAATTTGCCTAAAGGCTACCGCAACTACTGATTTATTCACTCTCTTTTATATGCCAAAAAAATCTAAATTAAAAAATAATATATATATATATAGTATTGTGCAGAAAACTCATATATTTCAAAAAGTATGCATATGGAAAATAGTCATATGAAAGGATGATCAATCATTTGGTAAATTCAAATTAAAATCACTGTGAGTTAGTTCTGCATAACTAATGACAAAACAAAGACTATATTATTAAGTGTTATTGAACATGGAGAGTAACTGATATTGTCATGCATTTCTACTATGACAAAATTGCTATAGTTTTCTGGAAAAATAATGTGATGTGGATTAATTTCCCAAGCCTGTTGAAACCATGTACTGTAAACATGGTTATTTAAAATAATAGAATGTATTCTTATAGTTCTGGAGGACCTCCAGTAGAGCTGCTTTTTACTGAGGACTCTGTTCCATGCCTCTCTCTTAGTTTCAGCTGATTGCCCACACTCCATGGCATTACTTGGATTAAAGATCCATCACTTCAGTCTATGCCTCCATCTTCACATGGATTTCTTAATGTGTATATCTGTCCATATTTCTACTTTTTATAATGACACCAGTCATTGGATTAGGGCCTATCTTAATAACCACAGAATACAACAAAAAAAAAGACTCTACACATGGACAGCACTAGATGGTCAATACCAAAATCAGACTGATTATATTCTTTGAAGCCATAGATGGAGAAGCTCTATACAGTCAGCAAACACAAGACAGGGACCTGACAGTGACTCAGATCATGAACTTCTTATTGGCAAATTCAGACTTAAATTGAAGAAAGTAGGAAAACAACTAGACCATTCAGGTATAACCTAAATCAAATCCCTTACCATTATACAGTGGAAGTAACAAATAGATTCAAGGGATTAGATCTGATATAAAGAGTGCCTGAAGAAATATGGATGGATGTTCATGACATTGTATAGGAGGCATGGATCAAGACCATCTCCAAGAAAAAGAAATGCAAAAAGGCAAAATGGTTGTCTGAGGAGGCCTTACAAATAGCTGTGAATAGAAGTGAAAAGCAAAAGAGAAAAGGAAAGATAAACCCATTTGAATGCAGAGCTCCAAAGAATAGCAAAGAAAGATGAGAAAGCCTTTCTCAGTGATCAATGAAAAGAAATAGAGAAAAACAATAGAATTAGAAAATCTAAAAATCTCTTCAAGAAAATTAGAGATACCAACGGAACATTTCATACAAAGGTGGGCTAAATAAAGATAGAAATGGTGTGGATCTAACAGAAGCAGAAAATATTAAGAGGCAGCAAGAATACACAGAAGAACTATACAAAAAAGATCTTGATTACCCAGGTAATCATGATGATGCAATCACCAACCTAGAGCCAGGCATTCTGGAATACAAAGTCAAGTGGGACTTAGGAAGCATCATTACAAACAAAGCTAGTGGAGGTGATGGAATACCAGTTGAGCTATTTCAAATCCTAAATGATGATGACTTAAAGTGATGTACTCAACATGCTAGCAAATTTGGCAGACTCAGCAGTGGCCACAGGACTGGAAAAAGTCAGTTTTCATTCCAATCCCAAAGAAAGGCAATGTCAAAGAATGTTCAAATTACCGCCTGATTGCACTCATCTCACATGTTAGTAAAGTAATGCTCAAAATTCTTGAAGCCAGGCTTCAATAGTAGGTGAACTAAGAACTTCCAGATATTCAGGCTGGATTTAAAAAAGGCAGAGGAACCAGAGATCAAAGTGTCAACATCCAGCGGATCATCAAAAAAGCAAGAGAGTTACAGTAAAATATCTATTTCTGCTTCATTGACTATTCCAAAGCCTTTGATTCTGTGAATCACAGCAAACTGTGGAAAATCCTGAAAGAGATGGGAATACCAGACAACCTGACCTGCCTCCTGAGAAATCTGTATGCAGGTCAAGAAGTAACAGTTAGAACTGGACGTGGAACAATAGACTGGTTCCAAATCAGGGAAGGAATACTTCAAGGCTGTATACTGTCACCCTGCTTATTTAAATTATATGCAGAGTGCATCATGTGAAATGCCAGTGGGGATAAAGTCAAGCTGGGATCAAGATTGCCTGGAGAAATATCAATAACCTCAGATATGCAGATGACACCACCTTTATGGCAGAAAGAGATGAAAGACTAAAGAGCCTCTTGATGAAAGCGAAAGAAGAGAGTGAAAATGTTGGCTAAAACTCAACATTCAGACAACGTTGATGATGGCATCTGGCCCCATCACTTCATGGCAAATAGATGGGGAAACAGTGGAAACAGTGAGAAACTTTATTTTCTTGGGCTCCAAAATCACTGCAGTTGGTGACTGCAACCATGAAATTAAAAGACACTTGCTCTTTGGAAGAAAAATTATGACAAACCTAGACAGCATATTAAAATGCAGGGACATTACTTTGCCAACAAAGTTCCTTCTGGTCAAAGCTGTGGTTTTTCCAATAGTCATGTATGGATGTGAGAGTTGGACTATAAAGAAAGCTGAGCACCAAAGAATTTATGCTTTTGAACTGTGGTGTTGGAGAAGACTCTTGAGAGTCCTTTGGCCTGTATGGAGATCCAAGCAGCCAATCCTAAAGGAAATCAGTCCTGATTATTCATTGGAAGGACTGATGCTGAAGCTGAAACTCCAGTACTTTGGCCACGTAATGCGAAGAACCAACTCATTGGAAAAGACTCCGATGCTGTGAAAGATTGAAGGCAGGAGGAGGAGAGAATGACAGAGGATGAAATGGTTGAATGGCATCACAGACTCAATGGACATGAGTTTGACTTAACACCGGGAGTTGGTGATCGACAGGCAGGCCTGGTATGCTGTAGTCCATGGGGTTGCAAAGAGTGGGACACAATTGAGCAACTGAACTGAACTAATAACCACATTTTAACTTGGTTATCTCTATAATGACCTTAATTCCAAAAAATGTTACAACATTCACAGACAGACACACACACATATATGTGTATATATATATATAGAGAGAGAGAGACACAATTCAACAGGCAATTTTAATGTTAAAAAATATAGATATCATAAACCTAGTACTTCCTCTCAAAATATTTAACCAAGGTAAATAAAAATCTCATTTTCACACAAAAATATTTGGATATATATTTATAGCAGAATTTATTGATAATCATTCAAACTGTAAGAAACTCAGATCTCTATCAACTGGTAAACTTATAGAGCAAGATAGGTACACACAATGGAATACTTCTCAGCAATACACTGAAATTTAGTACTCTCTCACAAAGCAACCTAAAGGTGCATCTTAAATGCATTTTACTAAGTCAAATTAACCAGATCCAAAAGTTTACGTAACAGTTCACTTGTATGACATAAGGAAAAGGTAAAATTACAGGGATGGGATTATCTCATTATTGTTTAAGTTTGCTGTTGGTCAAAGTTTTTTTCTGTTCATCAACAGCATGAGCATTTGGTGATAGTGGTCCAGTTTCTGTGACCATGGCTTCACATCTTTGTCCAAACCCATAGAGCTCCACACTACAATGAATGATCTTTAATATGTAGTAATTTTAAAAATAAATCAAGATTTGTCAGGGGGGAGGGAGTGATCTTAATGAATGCTGTGAAAAATTAAAAATTATTACAGATCAATCCCACAACATTATATAACAAAGGTGAAAAGAATAAGTAATCTTGAAAAAGAATATTTTATACTGTCAGGCAAAAGACAGAAAAAGAGCTAATTACAAAACCAATCATTCTAGATTGTGTATATATATATACGTATGTATGTATATATGCTTCTCACAGGGTTTTGAATTAACAGTCTTAAAATGAGGTATGTATATTCTTTTTATTCCAGTTTCACTGAGAAATAATTGACACATCACTGTGTGAGTTTAGGCATACAGCACAATGGTTTGATTTACATATATTGTGAAGTGATTATTATAATAGGCTTAGCTAACATTCATCTTCTCATATAGCTCAGTAAAAAGAAAAGAAAGAGAAAAACTTTTTTGTGCTTGTGATGAGAACTCTTAAGATTTACTCTCTTAACAAATTTTTTATATGTCCTACAACAGTCCTATCTATGTGGATCATGTTGGACATTATGTCCCTAGGACATATTTATCTTACAGCTGAATATTTGTACCTTTTGACTACTTTGCTTCAGTTCTTCCTACCCTCATCATCCACTTCTGTTAACCATGGGTCCAATCTCTTTTCCTTTGTGTTTGTTTTAATTTCCACATGTGAGATGATACAGTATTTCTCTTTGTCTTATTTCACTTAGCATAATGTCAAGGTACATCCATGTTGTCACAACTGTACAGTTTCCTAATTTTGTATGACTGAATGTTATTGCATCACACACACACACACACACACACACACACATATATATATATACATACCACAGTTTCTGTATGCATCAATTCAGATACTTAGTTTGCTTCTCTGCTTTTGCTGTTTTAAATAATGCAGATAATGAAGGTAGAGATATCTTTTCACCTTATTTTTTATATTTCCTTTAGATATTCCCAAAAGTGGAATGGCTGAATCATGTGGTATATCTATGTTTTCACTTTTATTGAGGATCTTCTACATTGTTTTTTCATTGTGGATGTACCAATTTACATTTTCACCAATAGTGTATGAGGGTTCCCCTTTTCAAACCTGAGTGTGTGTGTGTGTGTGTGTGTGTGTGTGTGTGTGTGTGTGTGCTGAGTTGTCTCATTCATGTCTGACTCTTTGAGACCCTATGGACTGGTAGCCCACCAAGTTTCTCTGTTCATGGAATTCTCCAGGCAAGAATACTGGAGTGGGTTGCCATGCCCTCCTGCAGAAGATCTTCCTCATGCAGGGATGGAACCCACGTCTCTTACATCTCCTGAATTGGCAAGCAGGTTCTTTGCCACTAGCACCATCTGGGAAACCCTTTCAAATTCACTCCCCTCATTTATTATCTCTTTTAGATGATAGCCATTCTGACAGACTTGAGGTGATATCTCATCGTGGTTTTAAGTTGCATTTTCCTAAATGGCTAGTGACGTCATTTGGTATCTCTTTGAGACCCTATGGACTGGTAGCCCACCAAGTTTCTCTGTTCATGGAATTCTCCAGGCAAGAATACTGGAGTGGGTTGCCATGCCCTCCTGCAGAAGATCTTCCTCATGCAGGGATGGAACCCACGTCTCTTACATCTCCTGAATTGGCAAGCAGGTTCTTTGCCACTAGCACCATCTGGGAAACCCTTTCAAATTCACTCCCCTCATTTATTATCTCTTTTAGATGATAGCCATTCTGACAGACTTGAGGTGATATCTCATCGTGGTTTTAAGTTGCATTTTCCTAAATGGCTAGTGATGTCATTTGGTATTAGTATGCTTTGACTCTTTATTATGTTCTTTTGTGTAATTAGTACAGATATTTTTTTTCCTTTGTGGTTACTGTAAGACTTACATGAACTATCTTATAGCAACCTATTTTAAACTGATAACAACTTCAATACAACTTATAAATTTCCACTTTCATTGCTCCTCTCCCTCACATTTTGAGGCATTGCTGTTGCCAATTTAAATGTTTTTAATAAAATAACTACTCCAGAGCTCTTCCCTAGAAGATTTCATGGATGGAGGAGCCTGGTGGGCTACAGTCCATGGAGTCATGAAGAGTCGGACACACTGAGCAACTTCACGAATAACAGATTTTTGTAACTATGTTTACTTTTAAGTGTTTTTTTTTTAACCTTTAAACTAGAGCTATAAGTGAATTATTCACTTCTATTAACAAACTAAAAAATTGAACAATGTCTATGTATTTACCATTTCTAGTGGGATTTGTCTTACTTTTTTATGTTTTTATAATGTTAATTGGCATTCCTTTACTTTCACTGAAAAAATTCACTTTAGTGGTCTGTTGGTAATGAATTCCCTCAGCTTTTGTTTATGTTGGAAAGTCTTTATCCCTTCTTAGTTTCTGAAGAACAACCTTGATGAGTATAGAATTCTTAGTTAACAGTTATTTTCTTTTAATATTTTGAATATATTATTCCATTCTCTCAGGCCTGAAAAGTTTCTGTTGCAAAATCTGCTAATATTAATGTGGGGACCCATGCCACCTTGTTTATAACTTCTCTCTTAACTTTTACAGTTTTAATTTTTTTTTTCTATTTGCCTTTGGCAATTTAATTATAATATATCTCAAAGTAGCTCTATTTGCATTCATCTTATTTTGAATATTTTGGATCTCATACATATGAATGTCCATTTCTCTCTCAAGACTTGAGGAGTTTTCAGCCATTGTTGCTTTAATTATGGACTCTGTCTCTTTTTCTTTATTCTATCCTTCTCAAATTCCCATAAAGAAAATATGTGGGGCCCTAAATGGGAAACCTTAAAAACAAAGGGGCTAGCTTTGCAGTCAGAAACTAAGATGGCACCTGGTGGAAGAAATGGGGGCAGGGTCTATGTTTTTTGTCAAAGTTTTTGATTGGCTCTCTTGATTTCTGTGCATGTGGACAGCGCATGATCACCATAGACTCCTGTTATAATGAAGGCGCATGACGATTTGACCTTTAACGTGATTGGTGCAATTATGTAAAGTCCCTGGCAAACCTCCCCACCTTTATAAGCTGGGAGCTTGCAGCAATAAAGCAGAACTGCTTTGATGAAACCCCTGTCTCAGTCGCCTCTGATTGTCTCTCGCTCGCCGGGGGGGCTGGATTGGCAGACAGCAGGCTCACCTCTCCTCGGACCCCTCAGCTTGCTGAGGGAAGTTCCACTGCCTCTAGTCTTCCTGCGGAGCAGCCCCCACAGAAACATTTTTTCTTTCTTTCTCATAATTCTCATAAACTTTTCACTCTTTTTATTCCATTTTTCATTTTTGTTCCTCTAACTAGATAATTTCCAGGGTCCCATCCAGGTTTCTGATCCTTTCATTTGTATGATCAATTCTACTTTTGAAAATTTTGACTGAATTATGCACTTCAGTTAATATATTTTTCAAGTCTAGCATTTGGTTGTTTGTTGTTTTGATGGTTGTTATTTCCTTGCTCAACCTCTTGTTTTGTTTGTTCATTGTCTAATTTCCTAACTTAGTTGTCCATATGTTCTAGTTCACTGAATTTTTTAAAGACATTTATTCTAAAAATTTTATCTGGCATATCTATTTCTTTAGAGTCAATTATTGGAGCTTTATTAATGTCCTTTGATGGTTCTTATTTACCTGATTTTCATGATCCTTGATTTCTTACTTTAATATCTACACATTTGATTAATCACTGTTTCTTCCAGATTTTACTAGTTTTCTTTGACAGAGACAATTTTTGCCAGTCCAGTCTGTTTGGTTTCCTGGGTGTATCTTACGGGAATGTCCTTAGGCAGTTGGAGCTTGCTATGACGGTCTATTACAAGGCAAGTCAACTGCTCAAGTTCTGAAGTTGGAGATTGCAGAGTGTGCCACTAGCTGAGAACAGTTGTATAAGGCTGTTGGCTTGGTTCCCTACCAAAGTAAGTCTAGGGATTGGGCTTTGTGGGTTGCCTGGATTCTCTGGTCAGACTTACTAGATAGCAAAAGCTGTGTGCTATATTCCCTAATAGATGAGGCTATAGATTAGCTTCCCTGCTCTGTTAGGGCAGCAATAAAGGACCCAGACCCTGTGCAACTAGCTCATTATTTGGGGACTCAATCAGGCTACAGTGTGTGCGATGAATTTTCTGCACAGGTGAGGTCACCAGTTTTTCTCTGCAGATGTAGAAAGCTACAAGATGTGCTTTCTGTTTATGTATCACTCTACATAGGGCTATGAAATCAGCTGTACAGCCTCCCGTGTGTTCTGGTTACCTTCCCTGGTTGAACAGTCAGAAGGCTATATTCAGCAATGATAAGGGCTACAGATTAGATTTGCTGCCAAGGAACAGAAGAAAAAGAAACTCTAGACTAGTAAAGCTCTTTGTTATCTTACCTCAGGCTGACCCATGTCCCAAGTTTCCTGACAGACTGACGCACTGTCTTTGCTCTGCAAGTAACTTATTGGCTCTGCATGCCCAACTCTTATCCTAAGAGTTGGCCACACAGATTCCAGCTTTTTCACTAATTTTTCTGGTTAGATGGGGCTGGAAATCACAGCAAGTGGGGCTATGTCTTAGCTATTTTACCTGGCCATGAAGGAGAGGGCCTACTCTAGGCCATACTGTTTTCCAAAAGGCTCTCCTGTTGGGAGGAGCTAGACAGGACCCTCAGCCTTGGCTGTGAACTAATCCCCCGTGTGTGCATAGCAGAGGGACTCTTCATGCCTGGTGATGACTCTGCTCTGGGGCAGTCAGTCCTATCCACCTGCCTCTAAATAGGACTGGAATGTTGCTAGGCTACAGAACTTCCAGGCGCTGCTGCCAGCTTCTGTTGTCAGAAAACACCCTTCACAGTAGGTGGGGTTGTGACTCAGTTACTTACATGGGTATATGTGAATCAGGCTCTAGGACTGGCCAAACTCTTCATTTGAGAATCTGAATCAGACAGTTCTGCATCCTGTTGAGTTTCCTGATCAGAGAGTACCACCAGCTTGGTTCTGCAGGTTAGCAAGTCTACAGGTATAAACTTGATCTGTCAAGACACCTGTACTAGTTTTTGCAAGTTCTGAAGATTCTCCTGCAATCTCAGAAGATTCCTCTG
The DNA here is from genome assembly GCA_006408675.1 of Madoqua kirkii. Classification (NCBI taxonomy): domain Eukaryota; kingdom Metazoa; phylum Chordata; class Mammalia; order Artiodactyla; family Bovidae; genus Madoqua; species Madoqua kirkii. The sequence continues at coordinate 5,692 of SJYC01068349.1, read as the reverse complement.
CAAACCCTGTGGAGCGAGATCAGAGCAGGGCCTCCCACAAAATGACCAACAAATCTAGGGGTACTGGTTGTCTGCCCTAGGTTCCCTTTTCACACTGGAGGCACCATATACTCAGGATAGACCTCTTCCTGTGATGCTGTGCTGGCACGGAGAAGGGTCAACATGGTTAACATGTATCTAGCTTTTTTCTTACATCCTAACGTAGTCTGTCTTGGTCTCTATGGTGTGTGTGTGTTTAGTTGCTCAGTCATATCTGACTCTTTGCAAAACACCATGGGCTGTAGCCTGCCAGGCATTTTTGTCCATGGGAACTCTCCAGGCAAGAATATTGGACTGGTGTGCCAGGCCCTCCTTCAAAAGATCTTTCCAACCCAAGGATCGAATCCAGATCTCCTGTATTCCAAGTGGATTCTTTACCACCTGAACCACCAGAGAAGCCCAGGAAAACTGGAGTGAGAGCCTAGCCCTTCTCCAGGGGATCTTTCCTACCCAGGAATAGAATTCTATGGTGCAGGAGGATGCATAAGCCTCACCGCTGTGTTCTAGTATTCTCTCAGCGGTGCCTTGTTTTAGAATATTTCTTAGTTGTTGTCCTTCTGAGGAAGAAAATAAAAAACAACCTGTGTCACATTCTTAGTGATGTCATAGTTCTATGTATATGTTAAGGTTAAACATTAAATAGATAATAAATAATAAAATTAGTAATATTTCCTAATTTTAATTTAATTTGTGTGATAAAAATACAAGTTAGATATATTAAATAATTCATTGCTAAATCACAATAAATGAAAATATGGAGCAAAAATTTGTACTCAAAATCCATTCAATTATATTATCCATAAGTTTCTGAGAATTAATTGTTCTGGCAATACTAGAATATGTTGAGAAGTAGGTTATTTTAGTGATCAAACAAGCAGTCAAATGAGTATATTTCTGTATAATGGATTATTAGATGTCTGCTGCTTCTATTAGTTAAATTTGATGTACATTAAGTTGGGAGTCAGTAGAAATACTGGATTTAATTAGAAAGGTATTTTGTGACTGATTGCTTATTCCTTGGCTGAAACATTCTAAATTTTTACTGTGTTATTTTAACAAAGTAAACAAGGTTTGAAAGACTGAGAAAATTGTCGCCTGACTAAAATTAATTATTCTCAGACAGTGCTTGGTAAAGGATAGAAAATAAAAGCAAAAGCCTGTTGCCAAGCATCAATAGACACAAAATCAAGTAGATTAATAATGTTCAATTTTCTCGTTAAATACCACACTAGTAAGTAAATGAAGTATGAATGTGGTATATGATATTATTAGGACTTAAAATATGAATAGTAAAAGAAAAGGAGAGTTTTAAAGAAATATAATATGGAAACCAAGGTGTTGCTAGCATTTTTTTCCCCTTTCTTCTAGCTTTCTTTTACTCAGTGTAAGTGTGAAATGAGGAAACACAGTATAGCTGCCACTATGTGTACTGAAATAACAGAATTTTGTTGGTCCTGAAAATTACAGGATAGACATCAGGATCTACGTATGATAAAGTAGGCAAACTTCACTAATCTTTCCCAATGATTACAACAATGACTGGGCAGAATATATAAAGCAGCTACCTATCGAGCCTAAAAAGTAAATAGTTGTAGGCAAATTTGGGAAATTAAAATTCAAAGAACAACCAGTACAGTGGTCCCTTCCTGAACAACCAGTACAGTGGTCAATTTCTTTTTCTAGTTTATTTTGTTTCTCTTATTTCTGTTTTTGAACTCATATCTCATGCCAGACAACCTAAATCCCAGAACTTCATAACTGCATAGCTCACAAAAACCAAAGCTTCTTCATAAAATAAAAGGAGCAAACAAACAAAATGTTCTCTTCTTATTCTGATAACTAGGAATGAGGGCTCTCTGCTATGAAGAAGTTCGAATCAGCAAGATAATCTGTAACAGAGACTTGTATTAATACCATCGTCAATACCCATACAATTATACAAATGTGCTGAGTCATCTGTTATGGTGGGGAGCCAAGGAGACAGGAGTAGTTTTGATGGCTAGAGGGACTGTCCATGTGAAGGTGCTCACACAGTCCAGTCTTGGACATTAAACGATAAAAATACACTAAATCCTTAGCCTCCCACTGAAACCAAATGGTGTGAGTATTATTTGTTGTTTTTCCCTGATCACTCCTGGACCTGCTTCCTTTCTCTCTCCCTTTTAGACCGGGTAGGATAACTTTGATATCTACAGCCAAAAGAAATATCAAACTTTAGTTTCTTCCATTTCACAGAGATCATCAGACTTTTTCTCTTAAAATGACTGAGATGGGATTAGAGGACTGAGGAATCATGGATTGAGAAGTAAAAACTCTTCTAGCAAACGAGATGCTGTATTTAATTCTGGTGCTGCCCACTGTCAGTTAAAAACAAACTCTCTTTTATCAACCCATATTCCTCAGTTCAGTTCAGTCAGTCAGTCGTGTCTGACTCTTTGTGACCCCATGGACTGTATCACGCTAGGTTTCTCTATCCTTTGCCAACTCCTGCAGCTTACTCAAACTCATGTACATCGAGTCAGTGATGCCATCCAACCATATCATCCTCTGTCTTCCCCTTCTCCTCCTGCTTTCAATCTTTCCCAGCTTCAAAGTCTTTTCCAATGAGTCTGTTCTTTGCATCAGGTAGCCCGAAGTACTGGAGTTTCAGTTTCAGCATCAGTCCTCCCAGTGAATATTCAGGACTGATTTCCTTTAGGACTGAATGGTTGTAACTCTTGCAGTCCAAGAGATGGCAGCTTCCCTTCTTTTCACAGCTATTTATAAGGCCTCCTCAGACAGCCATTTTGCTTTTTTGCATTTCTTTTTATTGGAGATAGTCTTGATTCCTGTCTCCTGTACAATGTATCGAACTCCGTCCATAGTTCATCAGGCACTCTATCTATCAGACCTAGTCCCTTAAATCTATTTCTCACTTCCACTGTATAGTCATAAGGGATTTGTTTTAGATCATACCTGAATGGTCTAGTGGTTTTCTCCACTTTCTTCAATTTCAGTCTGAATTTGACAATTAATTTAATATTATTTAATACTGCATGAGCCAAACTGAATGGAATTTGTTCCAGCCTCAGTTGGTGAGATTAGTCAGAAAGACTGGCAGAGGGTAATATTTATGGAAATTTGCCAGGAGCTAAGGTGGTGAAGGAAGAGTTGTAAATTTTGTTGAGAGACACTTTTACATTTTCATTTTTGTTTAACTATTAACACTTTTTGTTCCAGGAAGTCTTGTTAATGATATTTGTATAACAAGCAATCTTAGATGATAGAGACAGTATCCTGAAGTTTTTTCTACTCTTGAGAAAAGATTGGGCATATTTATCAGTAACACCTTTGTAGTATTTTCAGTTTTATAAGATTAGGTTTCTTTTTCTATAGAACAAGCCCACTGCCTGTATGAGATTCACTGTTGGCTCAGTGGTAGTAAAGTCAGTGCAGTAAAGGTTTGCAGGAGATCCGTGTTCAATCCCTGGGCTAAGATCCCTTGGAGAAGGAAATGGTAACCCACTCCAGTAGGTTGCCAAAGGAATCCCATGGCCATAGGAATCTGGCTGGCTACAGTCTATGGAGTCACAAAATAGTCAGATATGACTTAGCAACTCCACAACACACAATGGCCTGTACAGTATCTATGTGTTAGCATCTATTTGACACCATGGACCTTTGGGGACAAGGTACATCATATTGAATATGTATTGAATATGAAGCTTATGTTGCCTGCTGTGCTGTAAACAGTACATTCTTTTGTCTCTGTCACCAATCCATGTGTTCTGCAAACACTTATGAAAGTGGGGCAGGCTAATATTCTTAGCTTACAAGTAGTATTTTTAGCTTATAAACTCAATGGACATGAATTTGAGCAAACTCAGGGAGACAGCGACAAACAGAGAAGATTGGTATTGCAGTTCATGGAGTCACAAAGAGTCGGACACGACTTAGTGAACAACAACAAGGGTAAATTCTCAGATCCTTTACTGTTCCAGATAAATAAACACAAAACTGAGGACTTACACTATCAGATTTTAAGACTCACTGTAAAGATATCATAATTAGAACAATGTGATTTTGGTGAAAGGAAAGACATATAGAAAAATGGGAAAGAACAAAGTGTCCAGAAAAAGAACCACTTATATATAGAAACTTTATATATAAATTAAACTTCTAATTTTGAAATGATTGCAGCTTTAGAAACAGAATAGAGGGTAAATTCAGAAGATGTCAGAGGAATAGGATGGGGAGACCACCACTTTCTCCCCCACAAATTCATCAAAAGAATATTTCAACGTTGAGTAAATTCTACAAAACAACTTCTGAATGCTGGCAGAGGACATCAGGCACCCAGAAAAGCAGACCATTGTCTTTAAAAAAAAAAGGTAGGAAAAATATAAAATACAAAAAAAGAGACAAAGGGGATAGGGAGGAAGCTACGTCCCTGGAAGGGAGTCCTGTCCAGGGAAGGGAGTCTTAAAAAGAGAGAAGTTTCCAAACACCAGGAAACACTCTCACTGCCAAATCTGTGGTGAGCCTTGGAAGCACAGAGGGTAACATAACAGGGAAGAAAAATAAATAAATAATCAAAGCCAACAGATTACAAGCCCAACGGTAACTCCCCCAGTGGAGAAGCAGCACAGATGCCTGCATCTGCCACTAGCAGGTAGGGGCTGGGCAGGGAGGCATGGGCTGCAGTGCTTTTCAAGAATTGGGCTAGAATGCCCCAAATGCAACCAGAGTGAACTAACTTGGGCCAGTATACCAGTCTGTGGGATAGGTACCATGGAAAAGCTCTAACATAAGACATCACCAAGACTGCACACAGAACAAAGGACAGAACAGAAATAGCCGACTGCAGACCATCCCCCGCTGGTGACAGGCAGCCAGAGCCATAAGGGCTGGAAGGGGGCAATCGCAGCCCCGAAGAGACTTTACTTACAAAACTGCAAGCAGGCTTCTTTTCTAACTAGGACTTCTTGGGTTTCTGGACAGTCAACATCTACTTGACAAGGGGTGCCAGCAGTACACCCAGAAAACTGAGCAGCAGGGAAAGGCAATAAGTCATAGCAACTGCACTCACCAAACACCTGAGCTACTCGGTCCTGAGAAGGGCACAAAATGCAGGCCCAATTGAATCTGTGCCTCTGAGGGCTACCTGAGAGCCGAGCCTGAGCGGCTTAGACTGGGGAGGTGCATGCAGCCTAGGGCCGGCCTCAGACAGTTCCTGGCAGAGCAACGTTGAGCTTGAGCAGTGTTCACCATGTGCAGGGGCATGCCCAGCGTGGCTGACACACTGTGAGCACACACCAGTGTTGTTTGTTTGCAGCATCCCTCCCTCTCCACAGTGCAACTGAACAAGTGAACCTAAAAGAAAAAATAGTGTCCACCACCGCTCCCTTGTGTCAGGGCAGAAATCAGACACTGAAGAGACCAGCAAACAGAAGAAGCTAAACAGAGGGAACCGCCTTGGAAATGACCCTACACTGCCCACAACACCAGAGAAATTCCCAGAAATAACTTTAGTATATTTACGACCATTCTCTTTTTTGCTGTTGCTGATGTTGTTGTTTTTTCTTCTGTTTTTTTTTAACTTTTTAAAATTTTTAAGTCATCTATTTCTCCTTTAATTTTAATTTTTATAACTTACTATCACTTTTCAAAAAAA
>SJYC01068347.1:0-10141 GCA_006408675.1 Madoqua kirkii | reverse complement strand
CTATTGCTAGAAATTTACCACTTAACAATGCTTTAACTAAGTCCCATAAATTCTGATATGTTGTATTAACATTTTCATTTTCAGTCAGTTCAAAGTATTATTTGATTTTTCCTTGAGACTTCCTATTTGACCCATGGATTATTGTTAAAATATGTTTTTTTGTTTCCAATTTTTTAGAATTTTTTTGTTTATTTTTATGTTATTTGATTCCATTGGATTTCAAGAACAGACTTTGTATGATTTCTATTATTTTGAATTTAGGTGTTTTTTTTTTTAATAACCAAAGGAATAGATATCTCATAAATTAAGCCTTTGGATATTCTAACTTTCACTGGTTCTAACTTACACTGGGATAAACTAATAGGTGAATGGGAGCAGGAGTAAAAGGCACTCACATATTATTTAATAATGAAAAAGTGTTAATCTACCAAGAAGACCTAGCAATTGTAAATATGTATGCACCAAGCAACAGAGCTGCAACATATGCAAAGTAAAACTGATATAATTAATAATAAAATTATGCAGATCCATATTTATAGTTGAATACTTCAATATTCCTGTATCAAAAGTTAATAGATCTAGGCATATAATTATTAATAGTATGTTAGTCAGGTTCTCTAGAGAAACAGAACACAATGAAAGAGAGAGGAAGGAAAAGAAGATACATTTACCTTAAGGAACTGGCCCAATAATTGTGGAGACATGGTAAGTACAAAGTCTAACGGGTTATACCAGCAGGCTAGACACTCAGGGAAGAACTGCAGTTCTAGTGCAAAGGCAGTCTGCTAGCAGAATTCCTTCTGGCTATGAGGAAGTCCTTCTTTGTTCTATTAAAGCTTTCTACTATAGATTGGATGCGGCCTACTCACATTATAAAGAGCAATGTGTTTTAGACAAATTCTACTGGTTTAAATGTTAATCAGAAATCTTCACAGAACATCCAGAATAATATTTCACCAAGCATCTGGGTACTATGGCTCAGACGAGTTGACATATAAAATTAACCATCAGGAAGAGTTCAGAATAGCTTATCATTTGTTTCTATTTTATTTTTATTTGGTATTTTCAAAGTATTATCTATATTCTATATACAGTAGTTTAAAGTTACATATATTTCACAGTTCGTATGTATCTTCAGAAGTTCATGGCACTTAGATAATGGGGTTCAAGTGGAATACATGATACATTTACTAATCCCCTTTACTTCCAAAGGACATTGTCACTTGATCAACGTATTTTGATAGTTATTTTCTTTTAGCATCTGAAAACTATTTTACTGCACCTTTTTGACTTAAATCATGTCTCTTGAAAGGCTTAATGTCAAAATTTTCCTTTATGGATATGATGGCATTTTCCACTGGCTATTGTCATGATAGCTTCCTTTGTCCTTTGTTTTAAGAAGTACAGCTATATAGTATGGCAGAGATTTGTGTTTTAAATATTAGACTTTTTTTATATTCCCATAGGTAGATGTGGGGCTCTAGATGGGAAACCTTAAAAACAAAGGGGCTAGCTTTGTGGTCGAAAGCCTAAGATGGCACCTGGCGGAAGAGATGTGGGCAGGCTCTATGTTGTCTGCCAAAGTTTTTGACAGGCTCTCTTGATTTCTGTGCATGTAGACAGTGTGATCTCCATAGACTCCTGTTGTACTGAAGGCACTTAATGATTTGACCTTTAATGTGATTGGTGCAACTGTGGAAAGTTCCTCCTAAAACCCTCCTGTTTGTCTATATAAGCTGGGAGTTTGTAACAGTAAAGCGAAACTGCTTAGACGGAACCCCTGTCGTGTCTGATTGTCTCTCACTCGCCGGGGGGCTGGGTTGGCGGACAGCAGGCTCACCTCTCCTCGGGACCCCTCAGCTTTGCTGAGGGAAGTTCCACTGCCTCTACTCTTTCTGTGGAACGCCCCCCGCAGGTAGATGAGGCTCTGTTAATTTTTTAGTATGTATTACTCTCTTTTTTCATATTATGTTTATTGTATTCTTTTAGTTTATTGATTCTTTCCTTTTTTTCCTTTCTATCTGATATTTTGCCTATCCGCTTTAGATTTGTGTATTAAGTTCCTAAGTTTCCACTTGATTCTCCTTTATTTCTTCTATTTCTATATTGAGATGTTGTGTTTCTTAAGACCTTTGTTTCATGTGTATTCATAATTGATCACTGAAGTATTTTCATGATGAATGATTTGAAATATATATTGGATAATACTGACATCTCTGCAGTGTTGGCATCAGTTTAGTGTCTTTGTTTATTAGATTGATATTTTCTTGTTTCTTAGTATAAAGAGTAATTTTCCATGGGAACTCAAATATTTTTATATTGTGTTATGACTCTGCTGCTGCTGCTGCTGCTAAGTCTCATCAGTTGTGTCCAACTCTGTGCAACTCCATAGATGGCAGCCCACCAGGCTCCTCCATCCCTGGGGTTCTTCAGGCAAGAACACTGGAGTGTCTAGGTCTTACTTAAATCTTCATTTTAACTAACTTTTTATGACTTTTTTTTCTTTGGCAGAGTAAGAGGATTGTCCCATTTCTGCTAGGTGACCTCAGATGATACTATAGACGGGGTCCCTTATTACTGCTAAGCTGGAGTTGAAATTTCAGCTTCTCACATGGTACCTACTGATGCTGTGGTTGGAGTGGTCTTGTTTGTACTTGCTACCAGATGATTTTGAAAGTCCTATCTATTAAGATTGTTGACATCAACCCCGAATAGAGGTGAAGGAAACATTACTGTTAGTGGAGGTAGATGTCTAGGCTATTCATGTGTTCTCCAATTACACTGTGGCAATGAAGAATTCTTATTATCCATGGGTGGTGATGGAAGACTTGGCTTTATCCTTTGCCTTTTCTGACACCATCCAAATTGTGGCATTGTGAGCCTCAGTGTACCTCATTTAGCTCTTTTTAGTGTGTCTGGAACCAGGGCCACTGTTTTGCTTTGTTGTTTTGTTAAAGTCATTATTGTTTAAATTTTTTGTGTCCTATTAGGCTCTCCCTTTCATCATTATTTTACTACAGAGAGCAGGCTTTTGTTTTTCCAATGTGTGTGGGGATATTTCTGATGAAGTTCAAATATATTTCATATTTAAAGAAAAGAATGGAATGATAGTAAAACAACTACATATTTTTGCATAACTGTATAAAATACATACTTAAACATGAACTATAAAACTATAAAATTTTATTGAAAGATGGAATAAAAGTATAAAAGCGTTAAGTAATAGATTCTTTTTTAAATTTAATTTTGTATTGAAGTAAGAGCTTTCCTTGTAGCTCAGCTGGTAAAGAGTCAATCTGCAATGCAGGAGACCTGGGTTTGATCCCTGGGTTGACAAGGTCTCCAGGAGAAGGAAAAGACTACCCATTCCAGTATTCTGGCTTGGAGAATTGTGTGGATTGTATAGTCCATGGGGTTGTAAAAAGTGGGACATGAACCACTTTCACTTTTCACAGTTAGTTTCAGGTACACAGCTAAGTGGTTCAGCTATATATGTGAAAAGATTTTTTATATATAAATATATAAAATATGAAAAACATGTATGTATGTACACACACACACACAGACATACACACACACAATATTTTTCAGATTTTCTCCATGTAGGTTATTACAGAATATTGAGTAGAGTGTCTGTCTGGTGCTATACAGTAATCCCATTGATTATCTATTTTACATATAATAGTATATATATATACATAAATCCAAAATTACAACTGTATCCCTCCTCCCCAAGGGGATTTTCCTCACCTTCAGCAACCACAAGTCTGCTTTTGAAGTCTGTGAGTCTATTCCAGTTTGGCAAATAAGTTCATTTGGATTTTTTTTTAAGATTCAACACATAAAGGATATCATATCTTTGTCTTTCTCTGACTTACCTCACTTAGTATGGTAATCTCGAGGTTTATCTATATTGGTACAAATGACATTATTTCATTCTTTTTATGTCTAAACATTCCATAGTTTATATGTATCACGTCTTCTTTATCCATTCATCTGTCAGTGGACATTTAGGTTGCTTCCATGTCTTTATTGTTGTACACAGTGCTGCAGTGAACATTGCAGTGCATGGAGCTTTTCAAATTGTGGCTTTTCTCTGAATATATGCCTGGGATTGATAGATTGTATAGTAGCTCTATTTTTAGGCTTTTTTTTTTTTTTATGGAACAATACTGTTGTGGTTGTACCAACTTATATTCCATCAACTGTTGAAGGTTTAATTTTCTCCACACCTTCCCAGAATTTATGTTTGTAAGATTTTTGATGATGGCCTTTCTGACTTGTGATATCTCATTGTACTTTGATTTGTGTTTCTCTAATAATTAACAGTGTTGGACTTTTCATGTGCCTATTGGCCATTATATCTTCTTTGGAGAAATGTCTATTTAAATCTTCTGCCCATTTTTTGATTGGGTTGTTTGCTTTTTTGATATTGAGCTACATGAGCTGATTGTATACTTTGGAGATTAATCCCTTGGAGGTTGCTTCATTTGTAATTATACAGTAAGTCCCCTATAATGAACCTTCAAGTTGCAAACATGCATTCACATGTCCAATCATGTAAGTTGCTAATGTGTTTGGTACTCCACATTGTCATGTGTGTGTATCCTCTACAAGTGGTTCTACTTTTTTAAAAATTCTTTACTGTAAGTACTGTATAGAATACAGTAGTATAGTGTATATCAATCCCAAGATGTGCCAAAGCAAGAGTGAAAGCTGTGGTGATGGATCTAGTACTACTGTAACTTTTAAGCTGCTGTACTATAAGATTAAAAATGTTTATTTTTTGTGTTTGTTTTCAATGTATTATTTGTGTGAAAAGTATTGTAAACCTAGTACAGTACTATTTAGCTGATTGTGTTAGTTGGGTACCTAGGCTAATTTTGTTGAACTTATAAGCCTGCTCTTAGAATGAAACTTATTTGTATATAAGGAATGTACTATATTCTCCTATCCTGTAGTTTGTCTTTTTGTCTAGTTTCTTTTGCTGTACACAAACCTTTAAGTTTAAATAGGTCCAATTGTTTTTGTTTATATTTTTATTACTGTAGGAGGTGGATTTAGAAAAATATTGCTGTGATTTCTATCAGTGTTCTGCCTATGTATTTCTCTAAGAGTTTTGTAGTATCTGGACTTAAATTTAGGTCTTTAACCCATTTTGAGTTTATTTCTGTGTATGGTGTTAAAGAAATGTTTTGCTTCTTTCACATGTAGCTATCCAGCTTTCCCAGCACCACTCATTGAAGAAATTGTCTTTTTGCCATCGTATATTTTTGCAATCTTTGTCATAGATTAATTAAGCATAATTCTGTGGGTTTATTTCTGTGATTTCTATCCTATTTCATTGATCTATAGTTCTGGTTTTGTGCCAATACCATACTGTTTTGATTACTATATTCTGTAATATAGTCTGAAGTCAAGGAGACTTATTTCTCCAGCTCTGTTTTTCTTAAGGTTGCTTTGGCTATTTGGGATCTTTTGAGTATCTGTATAAATTATAAAACACTTGGTTCTAGTTTTGTGAAAAATGGCATTGATAATTTTAAGGGATTGTATTGAATCTGTAGATTATTTTGGGTAGTATAGTGTTTTGATAATATTGATTTTTCCAGTCAAAGAACATTGTATATCTTTCCCTCTGCCATCTTTGATTGTCTCATCAGCATCTTTTAGCATTTGAGATGCAGATCTTTAGTCTCCTTTAAAATAAGTGTTAGTTTCTCAGTCATGCCCAACTCTGTGTGACCACATGGACTGTAATATGCCAGGCTTCTCTGTCCAGGGAATTCTCCAGGCAAGAACACTGAAGTGGGTAGCCATTCCCTTCTGCAGGAGAACTTCTTGACCCAGGGATGGAACCCAGGTGTACTGCATTTCAGGCAGATTTCTTACCATCTGAGACACCAAGAAAGCATACTTTTATCTCCTTATTTAGGTTTATTCCTAGGAATTTTATTCCTTTTGATGCAATGTTAAATGGAATTATTTCCTTAATCACACTTTCTGATCTTTTGTTGCTAAGGTATAGAAATACAACAGATTTCTCTATTAACTTTGTATACTGCAACTACTAAATTTATCAATGAGCTCTAGTAGCTTTCTGGTCTCACCTTTAGGCTCTTCTATGTATAGTATCAAGTCATCTACAAACAGTGGTTTTATTCTTTTTTACTTTGGATTTGTTTTTTTCTGATTGTCATGGCTAGGACTTTCAAAACTATGTTGAATAAAAGTGGTGAGAGTGCACAAGAGAACCTCTGCATCACCCACCTGACAGATATAGGATTTGATTATATTGTGAAAGTCCTCCTCCTACTGTTGTGACTTCTTCTATTTGGATGTAAAGTATGTGTTTGGTAGGTTCTCATCTTTGGTGTCAATGGTTATCCTGTGGTTAGTTGCATTTTTTGCCTTCATGAGAGGAGGTGAGGTCAATTCTTTATACTCTGCCATCTGATTAAGAATCATAAAATTGATCATTTTTGTATCAAAAATCAATGCACAAATGTACAAAAATCAATGCACAAATGTACAAAAATCAATGCACAATCCATTTGAGAAAAAATGCAAAAGTTAAACTTAATGCAAACTTAACATTTACTGTTTTCTAGCATCATTAAGTGGAGAAGGAAATGGCAACCCACTCCAGTGTTCTTGCCTGGAGAATCCCAGGGACGGGGGAGCCTGGTGGGTTGCCATCTCTGGGGTCACACAGAGTTGGACACAACTGAAGCGATTTAGCAGAAGCAGCAGCATCATTAAGGGAATAAAAAACAAGCTGCATATTAGAATATATTTGCAATCATGTGTACACAAATGACTTCTATAAAGTATATTTAACATTTTCTGAACTAAGCAATAATAATGGAGAAGGAAATTTCAACACACTTCCGTATTCTTGCCTGAAGAATTCCCTAGACAGAGAAGCCTGGTGGGCTATAGTCCATTGGGTCACGAAGAGTTGGACACGACTGAGCAGCTTTCACTCACTCATTTAAGCAACAATAAAGCAAAAAGAAAGCAACAAAAAATGAGCCAAAGATTTGAATAAATATTTCATTAAAATGTTAAGCAATTGATAGGATGCTCAAAATTATTAGTCATTAGGAGCATATATGGATGTGAGAGTTGAACTGTAAAGAAGGCTGAGTGCTGAGGAATTGATGCTTTTGGACTGTGGTGTTGGAGAAGACTCTTGAGAATCTCTTGGACTGCAAGGAGATCCAACCAGTCCATTCTGAAGGAGATCAGCTTTGGGATTTCTTTGGAAGGAATGATGCTAAAGCTGAAACTCCAGTACTTTGGCCACTTCATGTGAAGAGTCGACTCATTGGAAAAGACTCTGATGCTGGGAGGGATTGGGGGCAGGAAGAGAAGGGGATGACAGAGGTTGAGATGGCTGGATGGCATCACTGACTCGATGGATGTGAGTCTGAATGAACTCTGGGAGTTGGTGATGGACAGGGAGGTCTGGCGTGCTGCAGTTCATGGGGTCGCAGAATGAGATACGACTGAGCGACTGAACTGAACTGAGGAGCATGCAGATTAAAGCCATGACAATACATCTATTAGACTGACTGAAATAAAAAATCAATAAAACTAACAGTCAAGTACTGCCTAGAATGCAGAGTAACTTGAAACTTCATATATTGTTGATAACAATGAAAGATTGTGAAAATCAGTTTAGCAGTTTCAAAAAATGTTACACATTCACTTACATTTGACTCAGCAATCATACTTCCAAGTATTGTTTTAAAAAATTGCCTACAAAAATTCTTGTTCATTAATAAGTAACAAACCTGTGCATGAATGATTATAGCACCATTATTCTTTATTAAGAGCATGGAGACATCTAAATGCTCTTCTGTAAGTGAAGTGAGAAACCAGTAATGAAACATCAAGACAGGGGGATACTATTCAGCAGTGTAACAAATAATGTAACACAATGCGGGTAAGTTTCAAACATATGCTGTGTGAAAGAAGCAAGGCTCATTAGATTGTTCTAATTTTATGATATTCATCAAAATTCAAGAATAAGGAGATTGTTTTCACATTTAAAGGGAGTGAAAAAGGGAAAGGCTATTACTTACATTGTAATGTATCCTCAATGGTGAGAGCAGCTGAAAGTGTCTGTGATAACCCTTATTGAGGAACACCTGCTTCAGAAAGTTCATTCAACAAACCCATTTAGATTCACTGTAGATGCAAAGCTGTTATTCCTCTCACACAGATCCTAGCTTGATAACGTGATAATGAAATGAACATTTTAAATAATGAATAGTGGTTGTTAATATGATTTGCAGTTTTAGGGTTATTGATGGATGATCAGATTTGTGGCAAAGTATATCACTGTTCAATTCAGTTCAGTCACTCAGTCGTGTCCGACTCTTTGCAACCCCATGAATTGCAGCACACCAGGCCTCCCTGTCCATCACCAACTCTTGGAGTTCACTCAGATTCACCTTCATTGAGTCAGTGATGCCATCCAGCCATCTCATCCTCAGTCGTCCCCTTCTCCTGCCCCCAATCCCTCCCAGCATCAAAGTCTTTTCCAATGAGTCGACTCTTCGCATGAGGTGGCCAAAGTACTTCAGTTTCAGCTTTAGCATCATTCCTTCCAAAGAAATCCCAAAGTTGATCTCCTTCAGAATGGACTGGTTGGATCTCCCTGCAGTCCAAGGGACTCTCAAGAGTCTTCTCCAACACCACAGTTCAAAAGCATCAATTCCTCAGCACTTAGCCTTCTTCACAGTCCAACTCTCACATCCATGCATGACCACTGGAAAAACCATAGCTTTGACTAGATGGACCTTAGTTGGCAAAGTAATGTTTCTGCTTTTGAATATGCTATCTAGGTTGGTCATAACTGTTCTTTCAAGGAGTAAACGTCTTTTAATTTCATGGCTGCAGTCACCACCTGCAGTGATTTTGGAGCGTAAAAAAATAAAGTCTGACACTGTTTCCACTGTTTCCCAATCTGTTTCCCATGAAGTGATGGGACCGGATGCCATGATCTTCATTGTAAGATAATTTTAGTTTAAAGACAGGTGGCTCAGTGGTAAAGAATCTGCCTGCCAATGCAGGAGATACAGGTTTGATCTTAGGTTGTTAAGATCCCCGGAGAAGGAAAGAGCAGCCCACTCCATTATTCTGGCCTGGAAAATCCTATGGATTTCTATCACATTGACTGCACCCCACCGGAGGAGACTGGACAGGGTTTAGTTGCAGAAAGAGTTGGACACAATTTAGCGACTAAACAACCACAAAGACAACCAAGTGCAATTTTGGTTTAAAAGAATAAGCATTTAAAAATTTCACAGATGTCCCACTTGATTTGCCTACTTCTTAAAGTACTTTAGATTTTTGTAAGAGAATAGAAGTTATTTACTGTGTTATGTTATTCAAGATAAGCAGAGTCTTGTATGTCTACAGACCTGCTGATTTAGTGTTATCTAACATAGTTATAGCATGCATGATCTGCTAAGTAAAAAAGGAATAATGCAATAGAATGTAAGAATTTAAATTACCAAACTGAAGTAAAAGGAGAACAAAGTAATTTATAGCTGAATATTTCTACTCATAAGCAGGCATTCTTTCACAGTTTAGCAGGGTTTACAGTGTAGAAAAGTGATTTATAAAGCAGAAATTAGTCTTGCTATGAAAATAGGCACTACTGCTGATAAAACACTACAGGAATAGTGAATTGAAAAGGAAGCTTAGCTATTTTTGTGAAAATTCATGGTGTGTTTTGCAGAAGTCTAATTGAGACTTACAAACTTGAAAACAACTCCCTTTTGAAAAAATCCTCATCTTGGATATTACAAAAACACTGAAATGAGTGGAATGTGTCTTCATATGTGTTAATTAGATTTGTCACTGCACACTGTTCATCCTTATAGGGGTCCAGTGGCTACCAGGAATATCAACTTTCAACATTTGACATAGTCATATTCTTTAATCTCTCACCTTAACTTTTACTATTCTGTAGCACAATATTTTTCTCTTACTATATTTTCATTGTGGATTCTGAAATACAGATAGAAATGACCCTAGAAGTTAAAATTTGGGAAGATATTTTTATCTTATCTTTTACCACTTCCTTCAAAAAATAAATTAAAAACAAAATAATCTATTGGAAAAT
>SJYC01068346.1:0-18775 GCA_006408675.1 Madoqua kirkii | reverse complement strand
TTGGATGGCATCACCGACTCGATGGACATGAGTTGGAGCAAGCTCTGGGAGTTGGTGATGGACAAGGAAGCCTGGTGTGCTGCAGTCCATGGGGTCTCAAAGAGTCGGACTTGACTGATGACTGAACTGAACTGACCTGTCAAGAATATCAAGCGCTGTTCTCATTTCTTTACAGTAATCTATGCATAAGAATGTCTGTGCATATTTTATGTTACAAATAAGGTAATGTTAACTCAACAACTATTCAATAATGCTGCTTTTAGTTAGGCTTAAGAATTTTAGTTGTAGTTAGTAGGTTTGTGCATGCTTAGTCACTCAGACATGTCCAACTCTTGGGACTCCATGGACTGTAGCCCGCCAGGCTCCTCTGTCCATGGGGTTTTTCAGGGAAGAATACTGGAGTGAGTGACCATTTCTTACTTTAGTAGGTAATAGGTAAAAAATGTCACAGCTGATTTATGTCCCAGTTACCTGCTACTTTTCATTGTAAAATTAAAATCATGTGAAATAGGACAGTGCTGGTTTGTCTGATTTTGCTGAACTGTGAGAAAAAGGTTAAAAAATTAAAGGCTATCACTTTTTCCTGCAAGCTGGGCTTATTTTTCCCTAATCTTGTGATGAACCTAATACTATATTTATTCACAGATGGGGATTAAGCAAGAATATAAAGCTGGTAAAAAGATAAAAATGTAATAAGAAAACATAAAGGAAGATAACTAATAAGAAAATATAAAAGGAAAAGCTTTTAATCTGTAGTTTTTTTTCTAAATAATATCTGATGAACAACTTGACTAGTGAATTACTCCTCCCCCTCCTCTATAAGAAAGTTATGTTGGAGGGGAAAAAAAATGTAACTCCAGTCTATTTTAATACTTTTATAAAGACATATATGCATTTGTAAAGAGCATATAGACTTGTTTTGAATGTACCAAAAGTATACATGTTTACTTTTTTCATCAGTTTTATATTTTTAAGGTTTATTATTGTTATATATTACTTTTTCTCAAAGAAAGAATTAAAATAAGAGTCAGTGCTTTTTTTTTTTTCCTGGAAACTGATGTGCTAACATTTCTTTATCATTCTGGAAAGTTATTTTTTCATTGTCTGTGCAGTAAAAGAATTGTTCAGTTCGGTTCACTCATTGAGGAAAACGGTCAGGTTGGTTGAAGCTGCAGCAGGCCTTGGCATTCTGTACGCACGGCAAGTCTGACCGCTCCAGCTTGCTCTCACTTCTCCACGATCTTGAGTTTGCTTCTTCTTCTAATCTATGTTTGGGCTACATAACTCACAGCTACTCTATCCCCATCTCTTCTCCTTCCTTAGTTGATGGGCAGTTTGCGTGCATGTGTGCTAAGTTGCTTCAGTTGTGTCTGACTCTGTGCAACCCCATGGACTATAGCCCACCAGGCTCCTCTGTCCATGGAATTCTGCAGGAAGAAATACTAGAGTCAATTGCCATGCTCTCTTTCTGGGGATCTTCCCCACCCAGGGATGAAACTCATCTCCTGCATCTCCTGCTTTGGCAGGCAGTTTGATAGCACTTCCCAGGGCCACTTCGAAAGCCTGATGGGCAGTTTGGTTTAGTCTAATTTTAGCCTCATCACCAAGGCAAGAGTTACTCTTTTTTCTATTCTGGGACTCAGAATAGGAATAATTTGAGACCCAGGGGAGATTCACGCACTCCCAGATACTCTCTGATTCTGATATTTCCACCCCTTCCCTACTTCTGAATTCTTATCCCAGTGTGTAAATTCCAGTCACCTGGAGTCATGCGGTCATTGCAGGAGAATTAGTTTGAGTATAGGTAGCCTAATATTTGTCTTTCTTACCAATTCCTCGGTGTAAGCTAACTTTCAGTGAAGAAAATAAAATGTAGAGAAAGAGAGAAACATAAATTAAGTGTGTGAAAGGCACCTAACACAGAGCTTGCCACATAGAAAGTTCATAAGAAATGGTAGTTATTGTGGAGCTCTAAGTGTGATAGTGAAAGTGAAGTTGCTCAGTCGTGTCTGACTCTTGGCGATGAGAAACATAAATTAAGTGTGTGAAAGGCACCTAACACAGAGCTTGCCACATAGAAAGTTCATAAGAAATGGTAGTTATTGTGGAGCTCTAAGTGTGATAGTGAAAGTGAAGTTGCTCAGTCGTGTCTGACTCTTGGCGACCCCATGGACTGTAGCCTGCACCAGGCTCCTCCATCCATGGGATTCTCCAGGCAAGAGTCCTGGAGTGGGTTGCCATTTTCTTCTCCAGGGGATCCTCCCGAGCCAGGGATCGAACCTGAGTCTCCTGCATCGCAGGCAGACGCTTTACTGTCTGAGCCACGGGTGGATTATCACTGCATGTGATAGTGGAGTATATTTTCAAGTTTTGTTTATTCTTATATTTCCATCTTGAATTCAGCATATTAAGGAAAGGCCAGGAAAATGGTTTTTGTTTGTTTGTTTGTTTAGGCTAGTAAAGAATGGGGTACTGCTTTCTGAGTCACTGCTCTTTTCCCTTTTACTATTAGGGGCAAACGGGATGCCTGGGAGCATTGCAGCACTAAGTCCAAGAGGACAGAGAGAGGTGAAAGGCAGGGAAAGAAGAGAGGAAGGGAGCTGCTGTCGCTGCTACAGATTTTAGCAGGTCCGTGGTGGCTCAGACAGTAAAGAATCAGCCTGCAGTGTGGGAGACTTGGGTTCAATCCCTGGGTTGGGAGGATCCCCTGGAGGAGGGCATGGCAACCCACTCCAGTATTCTTGCCTGGAGAATCCCTATGGACAGAGGAGCCTGGCGGGCTACAGTCCATGGGGTTGCAAAGAGTTGGACATGACTAAGTGGCTAAACACAGCTCACGATAAAAAGAATCACTGATGGCAGCAGCTGTTTTGAAAAGAAAGATGGTTGGCAGGCAAGAAAATTATATAAGGAAAATTTGTTCTTGATTTTCTTTTCAAAAATGTGTGAGGGATAGGAAAAGCACTGAGTACAATATACTTAACTCATATTCTATGATTTATTCTTTAAAGAACAAATATCATCTGGGACTAGGTATAAAAAAACTAATTCATTTCCATAACTATCACAAAACTTTGTTATAATTGCATACTTTCCAAGTGACCTTTAAGCTATGATAATGTTTGAAGTTGGCTTTCCCAATGGATGAGTTACAATTATAAGAAGATAGCTATAATGGCTCAGGTCACAAGTGGAATAATTGAATATCATTAACAATGACATTTGATTATGCTTCTTCATTTTTTCCAATGATATGTCAGGTTCCTTGTGAAATTAGAGACCATGGAGATTCATTATTGCTTGAGTTGATGGTATTGCAATTTTATAACCATCTAATAAATTAGCATTTAATACTAAGGGATTTCATCTTAAACTATAAGGTTGCTTTTGTTTTAAAGAAGACTTTTGCAAGGAGAAGCAAAATAAATCATTTAGAAAATTCAGGAGATAAAAACCCTATCCTAGCAAGTGAATCTTGGATCTTTGTAATTGTTTGGTTTGTCAGAATATCATTCATTGTTAAAAAAGGTGGGGGAGAATTAAATGTCAGAAATCACCAAGTCAAAATTTTCTTGATTCACCAGTTTTGTATTCTGCTGTTTCTGGTTTTTTTTTTTTTTTCTTCCACATACTTTTTGCTCCATCCTGGTTATCCTTGTTCTTTTCACGTTCATTTCCCGTGCTAAAGCATTAGTTGCTCAGTCATGTCTGACTCCTTTGCAACCCCCTAAGAGAATCCCTTAGAAATTAAGACACTTGCTCCTTGGAAGAAAATTTGTGACCATCCTAGACAGCATATTAAAAACCAGAGACATCACTTTGCCAACAAAAGTGCATCTAGTCTAGCTATAGTTATTTCAATAATCATGTATGGATGTGAGAGTTGGACTATAAAGAAAGCTGAGCGCTGGAGAATTGATGCTTTTGAACCATGGTGTTGAAGAAGACTTGAAAGTCCCTTGAACTGCAAGGAGATCCAACCAGTCCATCCTAAAGGAGATCAGTCCTGGGTGTTCATTGGAAGGACTGATGCTGAAGCTGAAGCTCCAATACCTTAGCCACCTGATGGGAAAAACTGACTCTTTTGAAAAGACTGATGCTGGGAAAGATTGAAAGCAAGAGGAGAAGGGGAGAGCAGAGGATGAGATGCTTGGATGGCATCACTGACTCGATGGTCATGAATTTGAGTAAGCTCTGGGAGTTGGTGAGGGACAGGGAAGCCTGGCATGCTGGAGTCCGTGGGGTCGCAAAGGGTTGAACATGACTGTGTGACTGAACTGAACTGAAGAGAATCCCTAAATATAACGTTCTATGTAGTCAGGATTCTCTCAGAAATGCAAATTTGCCTGTCTGTCATAGAAAAAATATCACATTTTTATCATTTGACTCAGTTATTATTTTATTAGGTCAGGCTGGTTTGGGTTCGGATCGTCACAGCCTGAGATTTTTGTTTTAAATATTCTTTACGTTAACATATTGACATATATTTTTGGAATTCCATATTTTGGCTTTCCCACCAACCAGAGTCTATTTTGGGGGCTTAAGGGCTTTGTTTCTATTTAAAATGAAAGGAACATGTGAATCAGGTTCAAATGGCTAGTGCGTGTGTGCGTATATACACATGTAAGTGCTTTCAGCATTGTATATACTGACAACTTGCTGTAATGAATGGCTGGAGTTCATCTTTGATGAAACACAGAATTTCTGATTTAATAGAGGCAATTGCAGAGCACTTTGCTTTATTGTTAAATCTAATATTTTAATGCAAAATGATGTATTTCTCATTCTTTTACTACATACCTTTAATACCTTTTCTTTCAGAAATAATAAAGTCAGTATCATCAAATATGTGGATGAATATGTAATAAAACATTATACATTTATTGACATTTAGTTCTCTGAAAAGAGTACTTAATTTGCTATTAAGTAGAAGTGGGTTGGAGAAGGCAATGGCAACCCACTCTAGTACTCTTTTGCCTGGAAAATCCCATGGACGGAGGAGCCTGGTGGGCTGCAGTCCATGGGGTCGCTGAGGGTTGGACACGACTGAGCGACTTCACTTTCACGCATTGGAGAAGGAAATGGCAACCCACTCCGGTATTCTTGCCTGGAGAATCCCAGGGACGGAGGAGCCTGGTGGGCTGCTGTCTATGGGGTTGCACAGAGTCAGACACGACTGAAGCGACACAGCAGCAGCAGCAGCAGCAGCAGCAGCAGCAGAAATGGGTTATTTTCAAAATAGCAACAACATTGTATTGCACTGACATGGCTTCATGGTTGTCTTATAAAAGCCTGATGATTGAAGGATTTATACTGCATATGGAAATGTCAGCTGTGGTATTCTGATGTGTCAATGAATGTTTACTACTCTAATCATTATTCCAAAGTTGCTTCACTTTAAAATTACCTCTTTAATATCACCAGAAAAATTTAGACAAATATGACAAATTTGGAAGCACCTCATTATGGGTCTTTTGGAGATAGTGGGCCTGATTTATTTGCTTACTTATGTCAACGGTTTTGATTTTTATGGCAGATAGATTTCACTACTGTTAGTCTGACCACTGTGTTCAAACCAGTTAATTATGTTGATATGAAGTTAATTATGTTAATTTATGAAGATAAATTTTAAAAAGCATAAAAGAGACTATAAGGTTAGCTATGTTTATAGATAGATATATGAAGTCACAGTTTCTAGCGCGTTGTTGTTTGACCTTGAGTTACTAACATCAAGTAAAGGTGAGGGTGATTCTTTTTTTAATTTATTTTCAATTGGTTTCTGCTGTACAACAGCATGAATCAGTTCTAAGTACACATATATCCCCTCCTTCCTGAGCCTCCCTACGTCCCTCCATCCCAGCCTTCCGGGTCATCACAGAGCGCCAAGCTGAATTCCATGCGCGACACAGTTGCTTCCTGCTAGCTATCTATTTTACATGTGGTAGTGTATATATGCCAGCTCTGTTCTCTCAGATGAGGGTGATTCTGAAGTCAAAGCATGTCAGGCGATGTGCGTGGCAAAGTTGGCTACTCATGGGTGACTCAAAAAGCATTTGTATCTACATCAGCGGGTGTATTTGGAGGCAGCTGAAGGCTGGGACTGTATGACCGGAGTACATGCACCTTGCTTGTGGGAACATGGTCCTCAGAATCACTTTTAAATATCACTAGAGTCCAACAGATAGCTTTCTCAAGACTTAGAAGGCATTAAAATATTTTAAATTTTTAGAATTTTAGAGATTTAGAACTAGAAATTTATTTTCAACCCCGATTCTTAATAATTAGGGAGAAAGAGAGAAAAAGATTGGCAAATTAAAGGAGACACAGAATTCAAATCCTGGTTATTCATATTGTGTCTCAGATATATAGCTTTCTGGAGATGAATATTCACAGTATTATTCTTCTTACATGATGGAAAAGTAATAGATCTATCTGAAGCAGAAAGTATTTTTAATATTTTGCCAAAATTGTTATTGCATCTGTCTATTATCTATCATTTGTTGCTGAACCATCTAGATACAAGTTGAAGATATCATGACACTTCACCCCAAAATATTTCTGCATCCATCTTACATGCCACAATGCCCTTGTCACACTGAAGATGATCAATATTAATTCACTAATACCGATTATAAACTTTTATATTCAAATTTCTGCAATTTTCTCCAGTATGTTTTTAAGAGCTGAAACAAGTGTTTTGATATAATATTATGCCAAGTGAATCAAATTCTCATATCCATGTCATAATTATATTTTCTCTAAATAGTCATTGGCCACTGAATAGACTTGTTTCCATGGTCCCAAGCCACCAACTGAACCCACTCGAGTAATTTGCTAGAATGAGGAATACTAACTGCCAAAACCAAAGAAGTTAATCAGCTACCAGCCTGACTATGATTTCCAGGGTGCTAATCACTTGGAAAAATTGCCTCTCATTGGCTCAGTCTATAGCTAATTACTAATTGAAAAGCATTTAGAATAGTGAGGAGGTGTATTAGCATGTTAATAGGTCTGTGCACCCAAAAGCTTGGATTAAAAATTACGAAGACTGCATTAGCCAGATGGACAGGATTAATTAGCATGCTGCTATTACCTGGCATCCTGTGGTGGTTGAGGGTAGATAGAGTGATCATAACCATTTGGCAGTGTCTGTTTGTCATTGCTCTTGGTGGTGAGAGATGGGGTTTTATTCTATAGTTAGAGCACTAACGGAGAGTCAGTAATTCTGGATACTAATAAATAGCCAAGCATTTAGTCCTTTTGTACTTTGGCTAAAATGTGTCTCCATGTGCTTCAATTTCCTTCATCTGTAATAAATGAAATGGGAAACTCATTTAATCTCTTTATGCATGTTTCATCATCTGTAATATGAAGAAGCTGAACTAGAAAATCTCTTAAGATTCTTTCCATTTGAGATTTTATGGGAATGTGTAGATTCACGCCTGGTAACAGATCTGGACTGGGAGGAAAAGGAGGCTAAAAGCAAGAACATTTCACTAAGCCAGTATTTCCAAATGAAACAGCCTGTAAACAAATAGAGCAGGGCTGCTGGTTTTATATTTCCCAGGCCACGCAGGCTGCCTTTCTGGCCTCCTGTGTGGATATCCTTCTGAGATATGTAGATGATTGTCTTGTTTATTCTTTCCTAGAACTGTCACTCCTCCCCAGGTACTGTGGGAATCTTGGAAAGAGAGGGGAGAGGAGCATGGAACACTCTATTGAGTCCAGTACGAAGAAGGGATGTTACTTTCAGATTTCTTTATCTGTGGTTTCAGTTGTCTGAAGGTAAAACTATTGGACAGAGTAAAACTTTTCTTCAGTTATGACATGAAGGATCTCCCGCTGCTGCTAAGTTGCGTCAGTCGTGTTCAACTCTGTGTGACCCCATAGACGGCAGCCCACCAGGCTCCCCCTTCCCTGGGATTCTCCAGGCAAGAAGACTGGAGTGGGTTGCCATTGCCTTCTCCAATGCATGAAAGTGAAAAGGGAAAGTGAAGTCACTCAGTCATGTCTGGCTCTTAGCGACCCCATGGATTATAGCCTACCAGGCTCCTCCGTTTATGGGATTTTCTGGGCAGGAGTACTGGAGTGGGGTGCCATTGCCTTCTCCATGAAGGATCTAGTTTGTGATGAAGGAGTATTTTCTTCAGTGAAGGCTTTCCTGAGAGATATTTCTCCAGTTGACCATGACTAACGTTAAATGAACACTTCTATTTGACAGGCATAGGGTTTAAGGCTTTACAAAGATTATTAGTATATTATAGTTAATCCTTATAAAAACAGCATGACATTGGACTTTTAATAGCCTCATATAGTAGATTAAGAAACTAGAGCTTAGGCAAGTTAGACCCCTCAACTAAGGCAAGAGGTGGAGCTGGAACTGGAAGCTAGGGCAAGCTCTTAAAGTGCTCACTGCTATTCCTGATGCTATAGCTAAGGCCATAGAAAGCTTGATTCTTTGCTAAGCAGTATCTACAGCTCTATATCTCTGAAAAGAGACCTGAAAGTTTCAGAAAATTCTACAAGTTTTCTTTTGTCTTACTTGCTTGTTAATTGTTCCTGTTGCTTGTAGCATACATCTCAGTAGCTTCTTAACTTTCTAGGCTGATACTTGGCAGTTCTGTTGTAGAAGAGATTTAAGAATTGAAGGGTTGGTTGTCAAAGTCCATTCTAGTTTTTAATGTCTTTAACAAGGTCCCTTGGACTTCAAGGAGATCCAACCAGTCCATTCTAAAGTCTTGGGATTTCTTTGGAAGGAATGATGCTAAAGCTGAAACTGCAGTACTTTGGCCACCTCATGCGAAGAGTTGACTCATTGGAAAAGACTCTGATGCTGGGAGGGATTGGGGGCAGGAAGAGAAGGGGACGACCGAGGATGAGATGGCTGGATGGCATCACGGACTCGATGGACATGAGTTTGAGTGAGCTCCAGGAGTTGGTAATGGACAGGGAGGCCTGGCGTGCTGCAATTCATGGTGTCACAAGAGTTGGACACAACTGAGCGACTGAACTGAACTGAACAAGGTCCATTCTAGTTTGGAATGTCTGCAACTCATTTGCTACTCATAGCATACATGTGAGCTAAGATTAGATTTCAGTGCCAGCAGTTAGCCCCATCTCAGTGTGATGTCCCTCACCTGTCACTTTGATGGTTCACAGTTAATAGGCGGCATTGATAAGGCATGTTCAAAAATCCAATACGTGAGGTGTTCCTTGTGTGGAAGGTCCTTGCTCTCTGTCACAGTGAGATAAGAGACACCACTGCTTATGCCCTTGGTTTGGTCGGGAGCCCAGTGCTGTACTCCTGCTGTGTTTTGTTGGCTCCCCAGAGCACCTTTCTCTCAACTCCAATGGTGACACATTAGACAGCATGACACTTAAAGAGCAGAATTCAGTTACAACTTTTGGTTTTATTTGAAGAGCTTTTTTTCCTATCCATCAAAATTTAATCAAATTAAAGAATGGAAGTAATTTGAAAGATGTGTTTAAATAGTGATCTTGATAAGAATTAATAGTATATCCATAAAATATATGGTACTTCACTGTTCATCTCAGTTAAAGTACCCTGGTATCTGTCCCCAAAATGACTGACTCCATTGCTGTATATCACTGATAACCTGGTGTGTTAGTCAGTTCAGATATTATTACAAAATACCAAAGACTGGATGGCTTGAAACAAAACAATTTATTTCTCATAGTTCTAGAGGCTGGGAAGTCTAAAATCAAGGTGCCAGCAGACCTGGTGTCTGGTGAGAGGCTGCTTCCTGGGTTGCAGATGGTCTTTTTGTATTTTCATAGGAAAAACAGAGGGAGAGGAAGCAAGCACTCTTGTTTCTGTGTCTACTTATCAGGGCACTGATTCCATCATGAGATGAGGACTCAGTCCTCATGACCTAATTAACTCCCATCTCTTGATACCATCTTACTGGGGGTTTGAGTTTCAGCATGTGAATCTGGAGGGTCCATGAACATGAAGTTCATTAATATAATTAATAATTATTAGTAATAATAACAATAACTTCCATTTATCAAATACCTCCTTTATCCCAGGTCCAGGGGCAAATATTTTAAGAATATTGTCTCAGTTAATCTTCAAATAGGGTTCCCTGGTGGCTCAGATGGTAAAGCATCTGCCTGCAATGTGGGAGACCTGGATTCCATCCCTATATTAGGAAGATCCCCGGGAGAAGGAAATGGCAACTCACTCCAGTACTCTTGCCTCGAAAATTCCATGGATGGAGGAGCCTGGTGGGCTACAGTCCATGGGGTCACAAAGATTCGGACACAACTGAGCGACTTCACTTTCACTTTTCAGTCTTCAAATAGCCTGATGAGATAAATACTAAGTTTTTTAAAATTCTTTTTTTTTTTTAAATTTCTTTTTAAAAGGAAAAATAAGGCAGTTAAAACAAGTTAAACAGTAAACAACTTAAAAGTGATTTTGCACACTATTTCTCTCTACTCCACTCTTTTAACTGTTTCTAATTCCCTTGAATATTTATTTTCAAAACTTTAGATGTATGCTAATTCCTCTGTTTAATAAATTCAGTGAGCTCTATATTGTGTTATTCCATTCAAATGAATTATTCCATTCATCTAGAATTGGCAAAGCAGTAGGGGCAGAGGGCAGATGAGTGGTTGCCAGGGTCTGGGGTAGGGGAGAATGGAGAGTGACTGGATTGCTTAGTGGGTATGGGGTTTCTTTTTGGGTTGATGAAAATGTTCTGAAGGTAAGTAGTGTGATGGTTATGCACATTGTGAATATCCTAGTAAATTATACAGTTTAAAATGGCTATAACAATGAGTTTTATGTTGTGTGAATTTTATCTCAATAAAAAATTATATGGCTCTCTAATTAGAAAGTCACCTATGTTATCCTTTAACTTATCTGTGTTTCATACTTATATTATTATTTTAAATGGTTTTTATCATCTTCTTTCTAGAGTTGAGGAAACTGAGGCAAAAGAGGTTTACTTACCCAGTCAGTTCAGTTCAG
This sequence comes from Madoqua kirkii, assembly GCA_006408675.1. Classification (NCBI taxonomy): domain Eukaryota; kingdom Metazoa; phylum Chordata; class Mammalia; order Artiodactyla; family Bovidae; genus Madoqua; species Madoqua kirkii. The sequence continues at coordinate 7,779 of SJYC01068346.1, read as the reverse complement.
TCACTAAGTCATATCCGGCTCTTTGCTACCCCATGGACTGTAGCATACCAGGCCTCCCTGTCCACCACCAACTCCCAGAGTTTACTCAAACTCTTATCCTTTGAGTTGGTGATGCCATCCAACCATTGCATCCTCTGTCGTTCCCTTCTCCTCCCGCCCTCAATCTTTCCCAGCATCAGGGTCTTTTCAAATGAGTCAGTTCTTCGCATCAGATGGCCAAAGTATTGGAGTTTCAGTTTCAGTATCAGCCTTTCCAGTGAAAATTCAGGACTGATTTCCTTTAGGATGGACTGGTTGGATCTCCTTGCAGTCCAAGGGACTCTCAAGAGTCTTCCCCCAAAATCACAGTTTAAAAGCATCAATTCTTCGGCACTCAGCATTCTTTGTAGTCCATCTCTCACATCCATACATGACTACTGGAAAAACCATAGCTTTGACTAGATGGACCGTTGTTGGCAAAGTAAGTCTCTGCTTTTTAATATGCTGTCTAGGCTGGTCATAATTTTTTTTTCCAAGGAGCAAGCATCTTTTAATTTCATGGCTGCAGTCACCATCTGCAGTGATTTTGGAGCCCCCTAAAATAAAGTCTGTCACTGTTTTCACTGTTTCCTCAGGTCTTATAAATGATAAACATAGCATTTGACCAGAAGCAGTGACTAAACAACAAAGAAGTGTATCTCTACAGGCTGCATGTATAACCACTGTTTTTACCATTTCCTGCCAAGATGGCACTTGTGGTGGCTGAAACTATGTAAGTGAAAAGGAAGTTGACCTTTGATTAATCTTGTAATTGTCTAGAGACAGAACATTTATCTCGTACGTAGAAGAGTTTTGCTGAAAAAATGCTATTGTTTCATTTCACCATGATCACCCTGATTATTATTAGACTTATATGTATGCTTTACTGCACATGAAAATAGGAGTTCACTAGGAGATTGAAGAAATGCCATTAAATTGATGGAGGGATTTATTGAAGTAGAACCAATGCAGTTTGGTGCATGAAGGGTAACAGTGGCTTCCTTCCAATATCTGTTTAAAGAATTGATTTGAGAATTAAGCAGTTACAGGTTTCTCTTAACATTTATGCATGACCCTTGACTGCTAATAGTATGAGTCAGCTGCATTCCATTAGCGATCTTAGCAGCAAAGCTAAGATGTATAATTGATTGTTGGTGTTGAGTGAATATGTCTCATAAGCAGCTGGAAGTGAAGTGTCTCTATTCAGTTTCCAAAAGTGATAGCAGTAGCCTCCTTTTATCATTGCAGTGAAGGACAGGGGAACACACACAATTCAACAAGCATTAGATTCCAACAGTGAAACCACTGAAGTAGGTTTTGTGGGGACAAAGATGTAAAACACATACCCACCCTTGAGAAGATTATAGTCAATCAGATTGGCTGGCAATATGTACATACAATGTGGAACTCCTAGGGTACTTCGATTCAGGGTAGAATTAACCACGTTCTGTTTTCTGTAATGCCAGTGACAGCACTATGAGAATCTAGAAATATTTTTTCTCTTGCTCTTAGTGTATAAAATACATTCTGTCCTTCCCCCCCCCCCCAACATAAAAAAATACCTCCCCTCACCACATCCCTTTTCACATGCAAGTACACCTTTTGAAAAGAGTGTGGCATGGTTTTTAGGAGTATGAGCATGGAAGGTTTTGAATCTAGTTTCTGTCTTTCACTAACTCCTGAAGTTTGGTTGAATTACTTAACTTTATTAAGCCTCAGCTTTCTTATTTGTAAAATAAAGAAACTATTGATTGTTAGCTTACAGAATTCTTGTGAGGACAGAAAAGATAATGTAAAGCATTTAGCAAATTGCCTAATATATGGCAAACAGTGACAGCTTTTATTATTGTTATTAATAAGAACATTGAAGAAATTCTTAAAAATGAAATACTCCTAAATCTCCCAAACTCAGCAATTGAGAACATTTTGGTGTATTCCAATCTTTGAATATATACAAAATTTCTTAACAAACATAACTGTAATATCTCCATTAGCTCAAAATATTGATCTTTTCCAATGGCAAGGATTCCATCTAATGTACTTCTTTAACCCCTTGTGCACAGTGGGAATCTAACAATTATTTGTTGACAAAATAAGTCCTCTCTTGACTCTCTTCCTTGGTTATCTTTAGCTCTCTCCTACCTTTCACAGATAAAATTCCTAAGAAGTTGCCTGTACTTTTAAACTCCCAGATGGTCCACAGAGCACAGTGATTGAATTTTGGTGTCCACCACGTCCCTAAGTAGCACTTACCAAGGTCATCATGCCTTCCTTACTCCTGCTTAAAAGATGCTTTCAATCTTACCTTCTATTGACCTTGGAGGCGCTTGGGTGCTGTTAACCACCCCTTCCTTCTGAAAATACACATGCTGGGTTTTCCCGTCACTTCTCCTTTCTGTGTTAGCTTCTCCAGGGTCTTCTCGAACTTTACAGTGACTTCTGTGTGATAAATTGTGTTCCACCGAAATTCATGTATCAAAATTCTAACTCCTGGGGGCTCAGGGTGCAGCTGTGTTTGGAGATAGGGTCTTTTAAAAGGTAAAGTTAAAATGAGGCCATGTGGGTGTGCCCTAATCATCTGACTGTTGTTCTTGTAAGAAGAGGAGATTAGGGGACTTCTCTGGTGGTTAAGAACCCGCCTTCCAAGGCAGGGAATGTGGGTTCGGTCCCTGATTGGGGAGCACGCCGCAGGGCAACGAAGTGGACATGTCACATCTAAAGGAGCCTACTGAGCTACTGAGCCCAGGTGCCGCCACTAGAGAAGCGCTTGCCCGGTAACCAAGACCCAGAAAGGCCAACAAAGAGGAGGAGATTAGGACGTGGGCACAGACGGAAGACCAGGCAGAGGTAGAGGAAGAAGGCGGCTGTCCGCAAGCCAAGGGGAAGCCTCAGAAGTCAGCTGAGCTGACGTCTTGTTCTTGGACTTCTAGTTTCCAAAACTGGGAGAAAATTTTCTGTTATTTAAGCTGCCCAGTCTGAGGTGTTCTGATAATGGCAGCCTTAGCAGACTAATGCAGTGACCTTGCAGACAGTGAATCTGATCCTGTCACATCCCAGTTTAAAACTCTAAGCATTCTCCACTAAGCTCCAGATCAACAGTAGCATTCTTGTGACAGCTCACTTGGCCTTCCTGACTTGATCCCTGGTTTTCCACTCGACACCACATGCCATTCATCTCCGTGGTCCAGTCGTTCTGCGCTGCTTTCCTCGGTACTCAAGGCTCCTTCTGTCCGACACACTCCCGCTCCTCTCCTTTCCCCAACAGCTTCTCTTGGCCTACTTTGGGGATCCTTTGGAAGTCAGCCTGGACACTGCTTTCTCCTTAGCCTTGCTGTGGTCACCTAGCCCTAGCCGCTGCATTTACTTCCATCCAGCGCCATCATACTGCCAAAATGACCTGGTTGCTTGTCTGCTTCCCCTTGTGGTGTGTTCCTCCCCTAGTCCATCCTGCTGTAAACTCCTTGATGGCAGGGAAAACATTCCCTTCACTTGTGCCACCAGAGACTGGCAGAGTACCTGGTGTATGTATAGTAGGATCTTAAGGTTTGTTGAATAAATGAGAACCCAATGCTTAGCAGAAGAGAAAAACATTTTCCTATTCTGATTGTTAGCTTAAAAACATTGGATAAGAATATTAAAGTTACTAATTCTGTAGATCTGACTTTGAAAATTGTCCAGTCTTCTGTACTCAAGTTCTTGGAGTACAAATATGCCACTTTGCATATTTCTATTGGTAAATTTCTCAGCCTCAGAACTCTTTGTTCTGGGAAGTACCCACAGCTGTGAGAAAAATTCAAAACAGAGCATATCAATGTGAAATGGTATTTTATTGTATCTTATTCCGTCCATCCCCACCCTCCTTACCTCCCTCTCTCCTTTCTTCTCTTCCTTCCTTTCTTCCTCCCTTTCTCCCTATTTTTGGCCTATGTGGAACTCAGTAAACAGAAAAATTCAAAATTTGTTTTTTTTAAGAGATGATCAACTACCCTTCTGAAACTATGTAAAAGGGGGCACGTAAGGAAAATGAGTCCAAAAAGTTTGGTCTTCATTTGGTAAATTTAACTGATATTTTTAGTACTGGAGGAGTCATCAACCAGAATTGCTCGCTTAGAAATTATTTTTTATGCTGGTGAAAGAGAGTGGGTGGATCTTCACATAACAAGACTCTGAAAGAGTTTCTGTGTGGACCCAACTCTACAAAAGTACTTGGAACCTAGGATATGTAACTCTTTCAAAACTTTGACATTAAAAGTTTGGCAGTGCACACCATTCAAAGGGGAAGAAGGCTCTTCATTAGAAATAGCTGCCTGGCCCTAAAGAAATAGTTGTGGGGCTGGCAGTGAGCCAGAATGAGAAAAAATTTCACCTGTTAATGATTAACATAATGTTTATTGTTGAAGCTGGTTTTCTGTTACAGCAGAGATGTAGCTCAGAGTTTCTGAATACACACACGCACACACACGTGCACTCACACACACACACACACACACATATATATATAGGCCTCCAGGCACTGTCAACATTTAAATTTTTTGAAGCAACCTACATGCTGAGTATATTCATAGCATTGAACTACCGAGAGTGAAAATTGAAGCTTAGCAAAAATATACAGACCACCAGTATATTTTAAATTTTAAACATAAAGAATGGGACCTCCCCCCCTGCAAATAAATAACCTGTAGTATTACAAGTTACTCTACAGTTTTTGAAATAATAATAAAGAAAATCTGGGAAAATCAAACTGTTCCTTAGTTTGAAATTCAAAACCCCAAATACCAGCTTCTAAAAGCTCTTACAAAAATACCCTTCTTTGTATTTAAAAATATTTGCTTTGCTGATTTTTTTAATTTTGTTGACCACGCTTGACTTATGGTACCTGTAAAAATTGACATGCTTTGGTGTCTATGAATTACCAGAGCAAAATTTTATCAGAGCCTGATGCTGAAGCACTCTGTAGTTACTGTTATCAAATGCTGAATCTCATTTTAGGGATGATAAAAGACCCCTAGTATTAAAACACTAGCTTTATAGATGATAGATGAAAAATGTATTTTGTGATAGAACATGACTTGCTTACTATGGAAATATCTCCAGCTGCCTAGAAATGTTGCCTGGCAACCTGGAAACACAGAAAGCCTAATATCCTCTTCAAGTTGCTTGTGGGTAAAGGGATTATTAAAAATATCAGTTAAAAAAAAGGATCACAAAGTTTTTTTCTCAGGCACCATAACAACTAATACTTTCTGGTTTGATAGTGTCTCTATGAACCTTTCCCACACAGTTTCAAGTGGTTTGCTTGTGCTCTCCCATAAATGCTCGAGTTTCTAAGTCTCAATAGTACAGAAAAGAGAGTGCTGTGCAAAGGTCATACCCTTGCCATTAGAGGATTGAGCCCCTCCCGCCCCTGCCGACTCTGGGCAGCTCTTGGCCTTGGTGAGCAGCAGCCAGCCAGCAAGGCCTGCCAGCTTTCATTGCTGCCTGCTGTCCCAGCTGCCAGCTTCCTCAGACCCAACAGTTTCTGGGAGGATTGCAACTGATTTGTAGTTGGCTGCCACCCTGGCTTGTCTGCTGATGGCCAAGGCTGTGGGCAGCTTGTTCCTGGAAGAGCACCGTCACCTCCTGCCCTCTGGTCTGATGCCGTTGTTTCTGTCTGCACGTTCCACGCAAGTGATGGCACATAACTCTGAAAGGCTCTTGCCTCTCTGGCAGGCAGATGTGTGCTCTGCTGTTAGCAGAGTAAAAGGGCCACGTGGGCTGTGGCTTTATTCAGAGTCCCTGTTTTGTTCACAGGATTAGAAAATTGTCTAGTTGGAAAAATATATTGATGAACTTTTTTGCATCACAGAAGATAAATCTTCCTAAATTAGTTTGAACAAATGAGTTGTTTCCACACTGAAAATGAATGTAGCTTTGAGTGTGAATATATTCTCCTGATCACCTTTCAAAAGCCTGTTTACACTTGGATTGGAACTACTCTTAACAATTATACTAACAATGGCAATAATAAAGATAGCACTTTAATATCTATATTACTCCAGTGTTAGTCACTCAGTGGTGTCTGACTCTTGGTGACACTCTGTAGATGTCTGGGACACAGGTGTTCACATAAGATCTGCATAACTGCCTTTGAGAAGGGGCAGTGTTATCTCTGTTTTATAGCAGGAAAAGGGTTGCTAAAAGAGGTAAGATGACTTGTTCAAAGGTCATTAGCTCGAAAGTGAAAGGAGAGTTCTTGACTCTGAGCTTTCTGTTTTCCAATCCAGTGTGATTGTTAACACTAACTGGAGAATAGGGTGAATGGACAGGTTCAGTTCAGTTCACTCGCTCAGTCATGTCCGACTCTGCAACTCCATGAACCGCAGCACGCCAGGCCTCCCTGTCCATCACCGACTCCTGGAGTTCACTCAGACTTACGTCCATTGAGTCCGTGATGCCATCCAGCCATCTCATCCTCTGTCATCCCCTTCTCCTCCTGCCCCCAATCCCTCGCAGCATCAGAGTCTTTTCCAGTGAGTCAACTCTTCTCATGAGGTGGCCAAAGTACCGGAGTTTCAGCTTTGGCATCATTCCTTCCAAAGAAATCCCAGGGCTGATCGCCTTCAGAATGGACTGGTTGGATCTCCTTGCAGTCCAAGGGACTCTCAAGAGTCTTCTCCAACGCCACAGTTCAAAAACATCATTTCTTCAGTACTCAGCCTTCTTCACAGTCCAACTCTCTCATCCATACATGACCACAGGAAAAACCATAGCCTTGACTAGACGGACCTTAGTCGGCAAAGTAATGTCTCTGCTTTTGAATATGTTATCTAGGTTGGTCATAACTTTTCTTCCAAGGAGTAATCATCTTTTAATTTCATGGCTGCAGTCACCATCTGCAGTGATTTTGGAGCCCCCCAAAATAAAGTCTGACACTGTTTCCACTGTTTCACCATCTATTTCCCACGAAGTGATGGGACTGGTTGCCATAATCTTAGTTTTCTGAATGTTGAGCTTTAGGTCATCTTTTTCACTCTCCACTTTCACTTTCATCAAGAAGCTTTTTAGCTCCTTTTCACTTTCTGCCATAAAGGTCGTGTCATCTGCATATTTGAAGTTATTGATATTTCTGCCAGCAATCTTGATTCCAGCTTATGCTTCTTCCAGTTCAGCGTTTCTCATGATGTACTCTGCATATAAGTTAATTAAGCAGGGTGACAATATACAGCCTTGGTGTACTCCTTTTCCTATTTGGAACCAGTCTGTTGTTCCGTGTCCAGTTCTAACTGCTGCTTCCTGACCTGCATATAGATTTCTCAAGAGGCGAGTCAAGTGGTCTGGTATTCTCATCTCTTTCAGAATTATCCACAGTTGATTGTGATCCACACAGTCAAAGGCTTTGGAATAGTCAAAGCAGAAATTGATGTTTTACTGTAACTCTCTTGCTTATTCCATGATCCAGCAGATGTTGGCCATTTGATCTCTGGTTCTGCTGCCTTTTCTAAAACCAGCTTGAACATCCGGAAGTTCACGGTTCATGTATTGCTGAAGCCTGGCTTGGAGAATTTTGAGCATTACTTTACTAGAAGGTGAGATGAGTGGAATTGTGTGGTAGTTTGAGCATTCTTTGGCATTGCCTTTCTTTGGGATTGGAATGAAAACTGACCTTTTCCAGTCCTGTGTCCACTGCTGACTTTTCCAAATTTGCTGGCATATTGAGTGCAGTACTTTCACAGCATCATCTTTCAGGATTTGAAACAGCTCAACTGGAATTCCATCACCTCC